>NC_061160.1:696223-748723 GCF_022113875.1 Hydra vulgaris | reverse complement strand
AATATTGCATAAAAATATTATCTTGGCTATATGAATACTTTTTTAATTCCATTTTTTAATAGTTTTATATATATATATATATATATATATATATATATATATATATATATATATATATATATATATATATATATATATATATATATATATATATATATACATTTATAAAGATTGTTTTATCCTAGATTTTGGTATCCAGGAGCTCTAAAAATATAAATAAGGTTATGGAATACAATAGGAAAAAAATTAAAACTTTTAGTTTAGAGGAACAATCATTTTATCAACTCGGGGTCCTTAGATATAATGGCGGCAAGGACTCCGGGCTTAAAAACAATAAGTTTCAAGTCATTAAATCTCATGAAATTTTTTCTTATAGCAGATCATAAGTCAACAAACATTTTAAGAGCTTCTGGACACTAGAGGCTTGGAAATATAAAGCCGGAGTTCTTTTGGGACTCCGCATCCCATAATTGGTTAGCATAATTCATTAAATGAATTATACTAACCAATTATGGTTACCATAATTCATGCAACTATGAATAGACTAGTAATAAAGTTGGGTTAAGCAATTTTTATTAAGATAACTACGAGTTTTTTTATTTTTTGTAACGGAATTTTTTATTTCAGTTTCGTCTATGTAAAGTTGCGGTAAGTTTGTTGGTAAAAATTGCTTTTTTGTATACCAATAATCACTAACTTATTAATAGTTGTAAAGAGTTCATATATATTACTTCTTGAGAGAAATAGATTGGTATCATCTGCGTACATTATACTTATAAGTTTAGAAGCTTTATTCAAATCATTTATATAGATCAAGAAAAGGTGATGAATCTTTACTTACTAAAATTACAAACAAATTAAGAGAGATAGCGGATCGATCCCGGCGGAATAATTTGAGAATCGATGATGACAGCGAAGCAAAGGTAAAAAAAAAATTGAAAATTATTAAGGTCTAAAAGATATAAAAATTTAAAGGGGACATAAAACTGGTCATAAAGATTCAGTTAGACCAAGAACTGTAATTATAAAACCTCTAAACTTTAAAGATAAAGTAGATATTTTAAAAAAGACACCAAACCGAAAAGGTAAGAATATCTATATAAATGAAGATTTTTGCGCTGAGACAGTGCAAATTAGGAAGGTGCTACGAGAACAGATGAAATTGAAACAAGCGGCAGAAAAATTTGCAAGCATTTCATATGATAAACTCGTCATAGTGGCGGGATAGCTCAGATAGTTAGAGCGGTAAAGGAAAAGTTAAGACCCGGACGGTTGAACGATACGAGTTCAAATCCCGCCATCACCAACTCAGCGCTTAAGTAGTACTTCAGTACGCAAAAATGTTGGTCAATAACGGACGCTACTTTGGATTAGTCTTAATGACTATTTGTGGCTGTTCCTATGCTAAGTCAACAACATCTTCGGATATAAGAACATTGTATAGAAAAATATAGCATGAAAACTCAAATAAATAAAAATAAATAAATAAATAAATAAAAATACGCGATTGGGCTGCAATGAAAAGTAAAAGTGTAAAATCCTAATATTTTAATATATTTATTTTCATGATTATTATATTTTACTTTTTTTAAAAATGGATGATAATCTTCTGCTTAATTTTTAATACTGAGAGAGATGATGACTATGTTGATATAAAAAAAATTCGAAAGTATCATCAATCAGTGAAAATTTCTTAGTAAAATAAAAAATAACAATAGTTTTTCAATTTTAAATCTAACACATTCAAAGTATTTATAAAAATTTTGATAATCTAAAATTATTATTGGATGATTTTAACCATGATTTTAAATTAATTAGTCTTACAGAAACGTGGTTGAAAAAAAAATGAAATAAATTCTAATTATGATCTAAGTAATTACGTGTCAATTCACCAACCGCGTAAAACCCACCTTGGTGGTGGTTTAAGTATTTTTGTTCACAAATCTATAAACTTTGTTTTGCGTAACGATCTCAATGTTAACGAAAGTGATTGTGAGTCGTTATGCATTGAAATAATAAAGCGACGAAAAATATTATAATCAATTCTATTTATAGAAAGCCAGCTGGTAGTTTGAAATTATTTAAAACCCATTTGAAAATTTTTTTAAGCAAAATTAACATTTTAAAGAAACACGTGTACTTAACCAGAGCCGTCCTTAAAAAATGCGAGGCCTGGAATAAAACAATTAAGCGAGATTTTCTTAAAATTCATCATTTTAGGAGCTTTGACGAAGAAAACCTTTTTCTCTTACTATCTGAAAAGAGGTTATATAAGTGCAAAACATAAATTTCGGGTTGGTATAATTTTGAGTTGTTATTTTCGTGTAGGTTTATAAAAAGGAGTGATTGCTTTTTAAAATAATCTAAAATGATAACAATAAAGTTATTAAAGGCGAAATAATGTAAAATAAATAATTATTATTGTCTGACAGGAATTAAATGAATTAGAATAACAAATAATTTTTTTTTTGTTAGGTTGTTTTGAATTATCAGTTATAAATAATATAACAAGTTATAAATAATATAACATCTTATTTGAACATATTATGTTTTCAGCAATCGATATGAAGGGTCCTCATAGATAGGTAAATGCAGTGGCGGATTTAGACTTCTTGGGGCCCGGGGCTATTTTTGTTTTTAAAGGCTTTTTTATGGGGCAGAGCCTAAAGATGACTGAAAAAAAAAAGATCCTCTACAATTTTTAGGGGCCCCTAAATTTGTGGGGACGGGGCTATAGCCCCTCTAGTCCCCCCTTGATCCGGCACTGGGTAAATGTTATATAGTAAGTGTTGACATTGTAAAATAATAGACATTAACTTTATAATAGAATACTGAAAAATATTTATAATAAAATAATACAGTATTAATAATACTGTAAAAACAATTGCCTAGGGTTAGATAACTTTTAAAAGTGCGTCAAAAGGATGAAAACTTATATGTCGTAATTAGTTATTTGTTCAAATCTCCTTTTCACGGACTGTAATGCAGTATCTGCAATAACAAAAAATACTCCACTTTAAACATTTGCTTGGCGGATCCTGCCGTAGGATCTCCCTCGTACTCAAACATTCTTCTTTTCTTTCTCTGCCTGGCTTTTTTGAAATTCATTGCTAACAACGTTGCCGCCGCAAAACCTAAATCTAAATTTCTGAAAAAAACTGAACTAGCTTTTGAAGTAACTGTGACGCAACTCCAAGGTGCATTTTTTGAATCTGTAGGTTTTTTTTTCATAACTTATTTTATTTATAACTGATGGTGTTTCACTATTGGTATTTTTTTATTGTATCCTCAGTGAACTCAACTAGTTTAACTAATGCTGTATAAGCTTCCTTAATTTGATATCAAGGCGCTTTTACGTTTTCCAGTTTACTTTCCGAACGAGTGTCACAGAACCTTTTTACAAATAGATTTAGTACGCGTTGAATGAAAATTTGCCATCGCATTTTTGACGAAGAAAAAAGTACATAAATTCTTTTCACAACACCAAAAAACGTCATAGATTTAAATGAACATTTTGTTGCGTCCCAAATTAGGAAGTTGAGGTTATGGCTAGCGCAGGGCATGTAAAACGCTGTTGGATTTATTTCTAAGATCCGTGCCGGTGCTCAAGAGTGGATACTTTTTATAATGGAACCGTTATTCCCTTCAGTCCCTGATTTGCAATCCAATTTCATCTAACTCTTGTAAAAGAAAATCAGTTAGATATTTTTCTTATTGTTGATTTAACGTCTAAGAATTCAAAGAAATGTTCTTTGATGCTTTTATCTTCATTTTCACTCTTAAAAGAAGTTACATTCATATTAATTTTTACAAATCACATGACCAAATATAACTGCTCTTTCTGATTAAGATCCGTTGTACAGTCATTTTTTACCTTTTTTTATTTAACTTTTTTTATTAATTTTATTTTACTTACGTTACTTTTGAATTTTTATTTTCTATTTTCTTTCATTTAATTCGTTCTTGTTTTTTCTTCTTTTTTAATTTTGAAAAACAAAATAAAATTTTTACCTGATCTAATAATTTTTTTTTTTTAGTTTTTCAGTTTTTAAAAAAGTATTTTAAGCCTTTAAAGAAAAAAGCTTCGAACAATATTTTGCATTTTTTTGTTCGCTATTATCACGTACGAAAACAGCGTTGCCAGATTTTTTTTGCGCTAAAATGCCAAATGTTTGTTTAAAAAATGCCAAACAATGCTAAATTTTTATCAATAATGCCAAATAAAATGCCAACCTTTAAAACAGTAGAAAAAATTTATAAAAATACATTAAACCTCTTTTATTAACTATTTATTTAATAAATTTAATTTATAAATTTAATTTATAAGTCATATATTCATCAGTTTTAACATTTTTTTATATATTTTAAAATAAAATTTTTTGACTTCTGACTTCTTTTTCGACTTCTCACTTCTGAACAGATGAGACGCGTTTTTGTTTTTTTTGTTCGTAAGTTTTCTGCATTTATACATTTCTATTTTCTTTTCGACTACGTTTTCTTTATATTATTTCTAGTACTATACTTTCTTTTCCTTCCTTATTATCTTTTTTCTTTCTTCTAACTATTATATTACTACACATTAACTTTTTACTAAAAACTACTGTATTTTATCGACTCAAAGAGTAACTTAATATACATTTTTATGAACTTAATATACATTATTCGTTATCTACATATATAACTATTCATTATCTACATTTATATAAATATATATCTGTTTTATAAAATCTAATTATTATTGAAAGATTTGAAAAACTTATAAGAAAAAAATTTAGACAACAAAAATGTAATGCAGAACTCGTCTGTAATATTATATTACATACTGTAATATAATATTACGTCTGTAATATTATTGTACAGACAAGTTCTGCATTACATTTTTGTTGTCTAAATTTTTTTCTTAAAACTTATAAGAAAACTTATAAATATAAGTATAAAAAAACTTATAATATAAGTTTTTCAAATCGATTTGTGTTCGCACCTGACTTTTTTTCTTATCTGTTGTTTGTTTTCGGATTTTTTTTTTTATCAAGCTTAATTTTGCGTCTTGACAATCATATTTCTATTACAAATACTTATTAGTAATTATAGTGCGGATATTTTATAAATATTTTAAAGTTTATATTAATTAAATATAAAATATCTAAATTAATTTAAATAAATTAAACCATGGAAGTATAAAACAAATGGAAGTTCATCAAGCCAAGCAATTTCAAGTCGTCTCGGGAGTATGCTTGTAACCGACAATAAAAAAAACAAGTTTTACTGAATAAAAATACAACAAAATTTACTGAAACGATTTTTATTAAAACATTAAAAAATGAGTTATTCTAGGGATATGCTGCAAATTTTTAACCATGAGTAATTGCATTTATTCAACAAAAGGTTTATTAAAACTCGTTAATTAAATAGAACCACTTGATTTTAAAAGCATATGTTAGTTTAAGCTTCTTTTCTTACTTCAAGTCATAACACGACATTTGATAAAAAAGACAACTAAAACAATTTTTAAAAAATCAAAAAAAATGTTTTCTAAATAACTAAAGTTTAAAGTTTTATTAGCTGTATATCATAACTCCATTCATTCTTATAGTACTCCAATCATTTAATATGAAGTTTATAAAAAAATTGCTGTTTGCCGTTACTTGCGCCATTTTTAATGTTTTTCTTGAATATTATTGGCGAACCTCCAAAGTGACATATTTTTAAATTATTATAAACGTATCTATTTGCGTCAACATATAAAGATTAAGCGTTTAAGTACAGTCTTGATGTCGTTTTCTTATTGTTTACGAAACAAAAGGTTACAAGCGTAGTACCGAAGAATTTCAATGCGGTTGAACATCCAGCTGTTTTATACTTCCATGATTAAACTGAATTGAAAATTTGAAAACTTGTCAACAATGTCAACAATTGAAGAAATAGCAACCAAAGCCTTCAAAGCAGCAATTGATATAAAGGACTTAGACGTTACTCTTATGAGAGTTTACCAAAATGATATCGCTCTAATGATCAAGGCAGTTATACTTGTTGCATTGGCGGATATGAAACGATTTAGTAAAATAAGAGAAAAAGCCCTAAAAGACAAAATCGATTTTTTGTTCAAAAATATTAATGAATTGAAAGAAATAAAATGGTCAGCCCCGCCATCATTTATATCTTTGCCCACGAACAAAACGGACGAGAATAAACAGCAACGGCAGCATTTAAGTACCTTTATAGCCGCTCAAAATCAAAATATTCAAAGTCGCAAGTTAAACGTCTTTGTAGTCGGTCTTAACAAGTCTAGCACAGCAAACGATAAAAAGCTTGCTGAGGATTTTTTTTTATTGTACGTGTTAACCGCATCAAAATAAGTAAAAACAAAGTAAAGATGTCAAACTTGAACATTATCCAGGTTTCACTATCTAATCTTTTATCTCGAACTGAAATACTCAACACATGCGCCCACTACAAGCAAGAGACATACAAGGGTGTCTACGTTTGCGAAGACCGAACGCCAGAGCAACGAACTGAGTTCAACGCTACTCGCATCCAGCTCAAGAAGCTAAATGACAAACTTGCTGTTGCCAACATTCTAGATTAGCCTTTTCGGAATGTTATACACCGAAGGACAGCTTGCATCAGTTGCATCAATGTCATCTAATCAACATCCAACCAGTGCTATTTGTTTGCATCCCCAGCCAGAGCCCTGGCTGACTACGTCAGTCGAATAGCCGCTCCTATATCAGAAATCTCTAATGTCATCAAGACGTCCAAGACCGATAACTAAAGCAAAAATAAAACTAATCCAGTCGAACTCTTCCACTGTTCCACCTAGCCATCTACGCTACTGGGCAAATAACCCATGCTCACTCAATATTGACAAACGCTAAGAGCTGCTGGACAGACTCTCTGGTCTGCCTAAATCTAGTTGGCCACAAGTCATATTTTTTACGGAAAGTTGCCATTTTCACAAAAGACAATATTATAGTCAATGAAGTAATTCTACTCAGCTCAACTCACCATCAAATGAGCAAATTTGGCGAAAAATAAAAATGGGCAAAGAATTGTTTCTCCTCGGCAGCATAAATCGTCCTCACAACCTTAATGATCAGGTTCTTACTCAGTGTATCACATCGATCACGGCTGCTCGGCAGATACTGCCTAATATAAACTGCTCAACAATGCTACTATATGAAGATTTCAATTTCAGCCATACATTTTATGAGTCTATTGAAGTTAACGGTGGCATTGCAACAGTTGCCCATGTGAGCGATGAGTGTCAAGGCGATATCAGGTTTCAAAAGTACCTTGATGAATGTCACCTAACTCAGCTAGTCACATTCCCAACGTACCGTAATAGTCGACACGTCGAGGTCACTAATACACTTGATCTGATCATAACAAACTAGCCAGACCGTGTCATCTTCATCGAACAAGGTGATTCTCTCGGTAACACTACAATGGGCTAGGCACACTGCTTCATTGAAGGTCAACTCGCTGTTGTAGGCCCTAACAACTTGCCTACTTTGCCATTACAACCTCGAATTATGTGGAGCCGTGCTAACTACGCAAAGAATCATATTGCACCACATGCAAAAACATTACTAAAATGGTAAAATCTGCCAGGCTTAATTACAAAGAAAATCACGCCAGTAAGTGCAAAAACAACCCTAAACGCTTAGATGCACATATACAAAGCAAACAGAGCGTTAGGAACACTATTACATCGCTAGAAACAGCTAATAGCAACATCACTACCGATACCGGCGATATATGCTCCTTATTGAATAACTATTTTCATTCGGTTTTTGTTTAGAGCCCGAAGGTCCGTTGCCAGCTTTCGAAAGTCATACTGAAGCAATTTGTGTTGTCGACCCAGCAAGGTTTTCTATTGATATAGAACAAAAGTGCTTCTACCACCTTAATGAAAGAAAATCAACCGGCTACGATGGTTTACATCCATGGGTTCTTAGTAATTGTACAACTAGCATCGCCAAACCACTTTCACTTATTTATAAGCGCTTGTTTGCGACTGGTGTTGTCCCCGACTTGTGGAGAAAATTGATTGTAATACCAATTTTCAAGCAGGGAAGTAAATTAAATGCATTGAGCAACCGGCCTATCTCGCTCACATCCATTTCATGCAAAATAATAGAAAGTATTCTTAAAACAAGTATAATGGAACACTGTGTTGCTAATGACTTAATTACTCCAAAGCAACATGTCTTTGTTTATCGCAAGGGTTACGTCTCAAACCTGCTAGAAACTCGGGATATCATGATGAAAGCTATTCATTGCAGCCTTGCAGTAGACGTCATATACACAGATTTTGCAAAGGCGTTTGACAAAGTGCCGCACAAATGCCTTCTTCATAAACTAAGAGCCTACGGTATTCAAGGCACGTTTTTAGACTGTATCTCAGGTTACACGACCAAAGTCAACGAGTGGTCATCAACAGCATTACATCTGAATGGCAAACGGTCACTAGTGGCGTGCCTCAAGACTCAATCTTAGGCTCATTGCTCTTCGTAATCTTCATTAACGACCTGCCGGACAGAATTAGTCATCTATGAAACTATATGCTGACGACAGTAAAATTATTGGGATGATTAAAAACGTATCGGATAGCATCACTCTCCAAGCCGACATTGACAGAGCAGTGGATTAGTCGCATATTTGGCTTATGGATTTCAATATTGAGAAATGCAAAATAATGCCAGTTGGTCGCACTTGTAATAATTTGACGCACATTTACTCAGTGGCCAACGTTGACGGCACGCGTTATCCACTCAAAAAGACTGTAGTCGAATGAGACCTTAATGTGATGGTCTCCAAAGACCTTAAAGTGAGACCACAAATAAAGTCAGCTGCATCAATTGCAAATAGAATGCTAGGGCGACTTAAAAAAACATATGGAGACGCAGATTTTATTTATAGCGCACATTGCATCTTATTTACATTCACCCCCACCTCGAGTTTGCTATTCAAGCCTGGTCGCCGCATTTAAAGTCGGACATTGCTATTGCTATATCCTTGAACAAGTCAAAGATTGAACAACAAAAACAATAATTTTTTATTTATTTTTAATTATCTTTGCTTCCAACAAGGCTGCAAGCAACCACTAATTAGTGTTGCGAGTTACTGGAAGAGAAAAGATGAATATTGTAGAGCAAGATAACGATTGACAGACGACTTAAAAGATTGCAAATTATATGAATCAGGAAAGCAAGATGAAGGAAGCGAATTCCAAAGAACTGATGTTCGAGGAAAATAACTAGACGAATCAGAGTTTTTTGAACACTTAGGAACAGTAGCAGAAAAAATATGAGACTTAATTGAATGACGAGTAACACGAGAATGAATTTTAGTAGATGCCACAAGAGACGCTAGCTCTTTCGAGCAGTGCCCATTATAGTATTTGTAAAAAAGAGAAAGAGAAGCAACATTACGACGATGTGACAGAGGTTAAAGGTTGGCTGCAAGAGCAGGTTTAACTATGTTTACAATGCGTTTTTACACCTTGTCTAAAAGAGAAAGGGCATCATTAGAAGATCCGCCCCAGATATGGCAACAGTATTCCATACAAGGCCGGATTTGAGATTTATAGAGATAGAGAATAGAATCCAGAGTAAGAAAGTGACGTGCTCGATAAAGAGAAGCAACTTTAGCAGATGCTAATTTTGCAATGGATTTGATATAAGGTTTCCAAGAAAGATCAGAAGTAAGAGTTAATCCTAGAAGAATAAGGGTAGGAGACTCATCAAGTACATTACCGTTCATAAATATAGGAAGGTAAACTATTGCGATAACGATTGGCCAAAAAAAATTGAGTTTTATCTGAATTAAAGTTCACCAGCCACTGTGAGCCCTATGCTGTTGCAGAAGTGAGATCCTTTTCAAGCTCAGATGCTCCCTGCAAGCAATCAGAGGGACTTGGCTTCCTATCGTGACAAGATTAAATGGTAGTATCATCAGCGAACAATGCCACCTTAGGTGAGAGAATATCTGGAAGATCGTTAATGTAAATTAAAAAGAGTATGAGGCCAAGGATTGAACCTTGAGGAACCCCTGAGGTTACAGAATAAGAAGAAGAGTGCTGTCCATCAAGGACAACTTTTATACTACGATTGGAAAGAAAGGATTCAATAATCTTAAAGATGTTTCCAGATACACCGTAAGAAGAAAGCTTATGGAGAAGACCAGCATGCGAAACTTTATCAAACGCTTTAGAAATGTCAAGAGCAATGGCCTTAACCTCTCCATCTTTATCTGTTGCGCGGTAAAACATTTCGGTTATTCCTGATAGCAAATCAGCCGTAGTACGAGAAGATCGTAATCCATATTGATGATCAGAAAGTAGGTTAAGAGATTCGAGATGAGAGATTAAGTGTTTGTTAATAAAAAATTCAAAAACCTTGCTTATGATTGGAAGCAGATTAATGGGACGGTAGTTAGACGAATTGGATCGCTCTCCAGAATTTTTAAAAATAGGGATAACAGATGCTGCTTTCCAGTATGCTGGAAAACAAGACTCTGAAAAGCAATTGTTGAATAGTTTTGAAAGGATAGACAACAGCTCCGGAGAACACTTCTGCAAGACTATAACAGGTATGTTGTCCGGGCCGCAAGGTGTAGAAGAGTCTAAGCGGGAAATCACTTCAGATACAGAAGCTGGAGTGATACGAATGTCGAGCAATGGACCAACCTGTTTGACGGCTATATCAGGTAAAACGCAACTAGTGGCATCAAGAGATGATATTGATGAAAAGTTCTTGGCAAACAATTCAGCTTTGTCTTTAGGTGAGGTGACAAAGTCTGAACCATACAAAAGAGGTAGAATTACAGACTTGTCCTTATTATTGATACTATTAAAGATTCTCTAGAAGTCACGAGAGCCTAATTTTTGTGATGAAATACGAGACTTCATGATCTGAGAATAGCGGGTTTTGGCATTAGACAAAACCTTTTTACAATGGTTCCTAGCAGTAATAAACAGACGTCTATTTTCTGGAGAATTGTTTTGCTGATAGATATGGAAGTAATGGTTTCGATTGGCAATTGCAGCAGCACAATGTAAGGAAAACCATGGAAAAGAGTGAGGCTTGACCTGGAATCGTCGAGAGAGAATAAAGGATTCCATGCCAGCTCGAATCCATGAAGTTATGTAAGAAGCACATTTGTCAACAGGGAGATGAAAGATTTCTACCCAGGGCTCATCACGAAGAAAATCACGGAAAGAGTCCTAGTCAGCTTTAAGGTAGTTGTAAGATGTACAATGATAGGGGGATTATGATGGTTAAGAAGAATGAGATAATAGTTTTAGAGAGACCAATCCATGATCAGAAGCACCTAAGTGTGAGTGTGTAGAAAGTGAGCACTGACTAGGATTAGAAACAAGACATAAGTCGAGTAGAGAAGGTAAATGATTCGGGTTGCCTGGAAAGCGAGTTGGAACGTTGACTATTTGAGTTAGGGATTGAGAAAGACAAAAGTTGTGGAACTTAATGCCTGCAAAGTCACTGACACTAGAGCCATGCCATTCAGTGTGATGAACATTAAAGTCACCTACAACAACAATAGTGGCTGATGGATAAAGAATGAGGGCTTGTATATTATACTCTATCACCTTTCTCTTTGTTCTATATCGCTCTCCCTCATCTCAAGACTGCACTCTTCTTGATGTTGTTTCTGATTATATTGACCTATTGGTCAATATAATCAGAAATAACATCAAGAAGAGTGCAATCTTGAGATGAGGGAGAGCAATATAGAACAAAGAGAAAGGTGATAGAGTGAAGTGGTGCTATACGAAAGCACATAAAAGAGTAGTCTGTGGATTCAAACCTAGTTTCCCGACATATGAGTGAATTCTTACGAATGTAAATGCTTAGGCCAAGCATGTGACTATTGGAGTCTTTACGAATTAAAGGAAGATAACCATCAACACTAAGATCACAAAATGAGACAGCTGAACTCAAATTAGTCTTACAAAGAGCAAGTAGGTCTGGTGAACTTTGCAAGAGATAAGACTCAACAGAAAAAAAGTTACTTCGAAGACCACGAATATTGGTGAATGATAGGTTTAGCGAACATGGTGATGACTGTGGTTTTTTGTGTTTTATAGTTTTTGTTACTTTATTCATTTTTAAATTTGTTAAAGAACTTGACTTGAAACATAGATAGTACTCAGTACACTGTTTTATAGCCCAAGCAATTGCCTCATTTCCATTAATAAACTTCTAAGCCGTAACAAAGGGCTCCAATGTGGCCTTGGCAATGCACACCAAAAGTACAAACAGGGACACTATCCATGCGCAACATGGCACTGTTAGTACTCTGATATTTTTCAGCTGTTGATGAAATCAGCCTCTCTGAGAGCTACCACAGAGTTTGGGAAACCTGACTATCAGCCGGCCTCAGAACCATAAAACTGAGTTTTAGAGCTGTACCCTTATTTGGAGATAATAGAATGAGTTGCCTAGTCATAAAAACAGAGACAAAAACAAAACCCATGAATCGAGTCAAGAAGATCCAGCGTTCAACATCCTAAACTGGAAACAATGTATTAAAAATTCATCTGCGCCACCCTAATAGATGAAGAAGGGGTGCGAGGCTGGTCAACAGATAGAATCTGTTTACCCCTTAAGTCTTTGCCTAGTAGACCTTCTACAAGACAGCAGCCGGATAAATTTAACATCTGCCTAAGATGAGTATTTTTATCGAGACACCTTCTCTAGCCTTTACTCAAGCAAGAACCCCAAAGTAGGGGGTGTTTTTTGTTGGAGTTTGCATCTCCTAGCCTTGCCTAAAAAGGCATATCCTACAAGGCAGCAGGACATGAAGCAGACTTGGTTACATGTTACCAGTAGCAGAATAAACCTGACCTGACATTTCATCTATTAAACACTTGTCCTATAAAAATCGACTCCAACTACTTGGTCTAACAACACTTGAAGAACGGCCTCCCCTTCCCCCCCCCCCTCCCGGTGTTGTCGGCCTTGAACATGATAAAAAATAAGTAAAAATAAGTTCAACTAAAATATCATGAAAATAATAATTTGATAATATTAATACGCTAATTTAATAGTAGTAGTTTATAGTCGACTTACGTCATTTTCTAGGCTTTTCTATTTTAAAATAGATTTTAGGCTTTTCTATACGCGGTTTTTTTTAAATTTTATTTACTAACAACCCATAATACGGGTTGCTTACTGCTAGTATTCATAAGTATACATAAAGGATTCCTAAGAAAGCATTTTTTTAATTTTATGTTAGCGGGAAATGCATCGTCTACAATAAAAGTCAGAGTCACTCGCATCTTCTGTAGATAGTTGTGAACATTTTAAATAGCACCACTTATCGCAGAACCCAGGTAACTCAAGAACGTTCTATGAACGTTCATAGAACGTAATCGAACGTTCCCAACGTTCATCGAACGTACTTAAACGTTTTGTGATAGCTGGGAGGTCATACAAAACGTTCAGATCACAAACCTTAGGGTCATCCACATTTACCCCACACATTATGCATAAAATTGGTTTGTCTGCGGCATCATTCACTGTTGCTTTTTTCTTTTCTTTCTGTTTACCTGCAATAAAGACAATTTTTGGCTTAGTTTTAGCCTAATTTTCTTCAGTAAGCCTAGCAATGCATAGTCTTAATGTTTCTTTAATATGTCATAAATATAAAAACGACTTTTCACCAATGAGTAAAACTTTTAGTTTTCTACCAATTTTGTTCTCGTTGGTTCGCATTTTGATTTAAAAAAATCTATTGATGTAAAAAGAGTTTAAAAATACATAAATAAAAATAAAATTTCAAAAACAAAAAATCCTTACTTATATTAGATATAAATAATAAATGACTGACAATAACATAAAAATTTACTCAAAGTTATTTGGAAATAAAACAATAATTAAAAAAACATATCATCCACTATTTTGAAAATCTTATACTTAATAAACAACTAATATCCTAATCACATAAACTGTTATTATTTTATTGTAACATTTTTACTTAGATAGAGATCTTTTAAACAACACAAGTTTAGGACGTCTTTATACTTTAGTATCTAGAATAATAAGTGTACTAAAAAAAAGCCAATAACTTTGTACAGTGATAGTTTAAATATACAGTGTTACTATATTAAAACATAAACTTAGCTTATTAGATTAAATTTAAGTAAAAAGAAAAAAATATTATTCTATAATACTTAAGTTTTTAAATGTTAATAATGTAGCATTTACATTAAAGTATTAATAAATATAATCTTGTAGTTATTTTTTTTATTGTTTTATTGGTAGAGAGCTTTATTTAGGATATAAAACAACATAATTACTTATTCATAGCTATTTATTTTTTTATAAAAGTTTTGACATCACAAATAATGTAATAATCTTGATATTTTGTAACGCCACTCTTAGCTACAAAAACAACTTTCAGTTGTCGAGGCGTGCTTTTTATGCGGACCTCTGCATTGTGCTGGAAAATGGGGTTGCTATGCCACTCTCTTATAAGAGTTTCTATCAACTGTTGCTTAGTAGTGATAATTTCTTTGGCAATTTTGCGTTTTGTGAACTCCCATAGATTTTCTATGGGGTTCATATCAGGTGAATTCCCTGGCTATGGCAGAAACACACTTTTTTTTCAGTTAGGAGAGCTGAAACACTTTATGGCATGGTGCTGAGCCATGCATGAACATATACTTTTCATTACCAGGGAGCCATTCTTGGACCTGGTGCAGGAGCCTGTTTTAAAGTGTTCATTTGTGCTGGTCCTGCCTCATGGTCCATTCCACAATGTAAAAGCAGCTCATACTCTTGGTTGAGATCACAGACCACACCATTGCACCCACAGGATGTTTAATGTTTTCCAAAAGGCAGTCCTGGTGGAATTTTTCTCCTAGACGTTGTTGAACAAATGAGGTTTTGTCCATCAAAATTAGAAATGCTGATTTGTCCGAGAAGCAGACCTGTAAAACATTTCAAAGATATTTGACCAGTAAAACATTTTAAAGATATTTCAAAGATAAACTTTAATTTTTTTTCTGGTTACTTATAATATTTTAAAATATATTTATTCTACTCCATATGCTGGTGTTTTCTAGTCCATTCCAGTCGCTTTTTTTCATGGCTTCAGTTAAACGTAGTTTTTTGGTTTGACCACTGCCCATTAATTTCTCTTTAGCCAACCGTCTCTGAACTGTCCTTTTGGAAACGCTAATTCCTTCATTGTTTTATTATAAGCTAGTTGAGCCACAATTTTTCTGTTTTTAAGACAGATGTCTCTGATTTTGTGGTCACAACATGGAGTAGTGATCCTTTTTTGGGCACTTTTTGCTTCAATTTTTGTATCAAGTTTTCTTTCAATTTAACTCACTACTAACTTTAAAATGCTTACAATTGCTGCTATCTTTTTCTGAGAATGTGTAGAATGAAGAAGTAAGTTTTTTGCTTCTCTGCTTTTTCTTGGGGTTAAGTCTGGAGACTTTCCTATACTAAAAAAATCAATGAGAGATGAGAATGATTACAAGTCAGAAATTATGAATTAAAATTAAAAAATAAATTAATTAATAACTAAACTAATTGAATTATAATTCAATACTTAAGTTTCAATAGTTCTGAACTCAAAAAACTTGCAAAGAATTCTTACAAAAATTAATTATTAAAATTTTGAACGTAATTTAACCACACTTAAGCTATTACTCAACCAGCTTACAAAAATTGCTAATCGAGTAATAGCTTAACTTTTTGATAGATCAAGACACAATTGCCACAAAAAAAAAATTATAGTTATATTAGCAACTAAAATACACAAAAAAAATTATTTAAAAACAATTTATTTGCTCGCAAAAATCATTTAAATTTTAATATCACTTAAAAAATGAAGTGTCTCTAGTAATTTAGCAACCCACTGTACATGGTTTGTAAAAAAATTGTCTCAACAAAAGGTTTTAAACAAAATGCCTTCTCATTTGATTGTGGCCTCTGTTAAGACTACCCAATACTTGTGGTACACGATTCCAATTGATAGTATCATATTTGTTTATAAGTTTATTTATTTGTTTATAAGTTTTTAAATAAAAAAATAAATACAGAGTGAAAAGTTTATAAAGTCACAATGTTTCCAAAAAAGAAGAAGAAAAACAAACTAGATGATGTATTAGAGAAAATTAAACAACTAAAATTGAAATTAAGCTCTAGAAAAGAAAATAATAAAAAGCTAGAAGAAAGAATAACTTGGAACTTGGAACTTGGAACTTGGAAAGGAAAACACTGATAGTAATAAAAATTTGCGTATTACGATAAGGCATGGATTGTTGTTGCAGCAATAACAGTAAAAAGACCCCAGCACAAATAGATATAATTAATACTATAGCAAATGAAACAGCTGAGAGAGCTAGAAGAATAAAATAGGCAAATTTGTTTGGTTTAAACCAGACTATAAAAAGCGATAAAAGAAAAGAAGATGATAAAAAAGAAGACAATAAAAAAGAAGTATATAAAGTAATTAAAAACATAAGTTTAGAAAGTGCATAAGAAACCAATTAAAATGTTGCAAAAGTCCCTTTTTTTTGGAACTTGTTTATGTGCGTGAAAAAAATCAAATACTAAAAGCAGCTTTTCAAAACAGGAAAAAGATACCAAATACTTACTTTAATACTGACATAACTGAAGCAGAAAAATTTTAACAAGAACTTTTATACAATTTTTTAATTGAAAACTAACTAAAAGCAGAAGATCTCTATGGATTAATTAAGAATTGAAATACAAAATTCGTCTTAAGCGTTATCTTTGGTATCGGTACAAATCCATTCATTTCAAAAAAAAATAGAAGTAAACCTTATATTATGAGTAAACTAAAAGCTAAAGACCATATAAGAGCAATTTCAATTAAAAACAACCAAATATCAACTTGATGTCAGCTTAGACGACAGTCAAGTTATTGCTAATCAATTAAATAGATCACTAATATGCTCACATCCGAAAGTATACCAAAAAAACTTTTTTAAAAAAGTGATTTTAAAATTTAAATGTTCGCAAGTCTCTAGGTATTAATTTAAATTTATCCCTTTTTTTAAGTAAAATTTATCCCTTTATTTTTTTGTAAAATTCATTCCTTTTTTTTAAGTAAATGTGCTAACAGTTTAGCTAGACCATTATGTATGATCTTCAATTATTCTTAAGTGAAACATTGCCTACAAGATGGTTAAAAGTAAATATTACACCAATTTTTAAAAAATGGGGATAGGTTGCATGCAAGTAACTACCTTCCAATACCATTGACCTCTGTTTTTTAAGGTAATTAAGGTAATAAGTATTCTTAAGGACACAATAATGAAGCATTTAAGTAAAAATAAATTACCAATACCAGATTTTTTTAGTTATTTTTATTAAAAAATTAAAATTAATAATACCAGACAAAACAGATTCATTATATCAAAAAATTGTGACAAATCTACTTGAGACTTAAGTAATAAAAACAGAAGAGAACATTTCCATTTCTATAGTGATTTTACAACAGTATAAGCTTCCTTCTCCCTTTCTTCCTTGTTCCAATGAGAATCCAACTTTATTGTTTGCCTGTAAAGCTGACTGATATACAGTCTTGTTAAAAATAATTTCAAAAAAGTATTTGAAATACAAATACGAATCAAAATACTAGATCAAAAAAAAAAAAAATTAAAATACAAATACAAAATACATTTAAGCGAAGGTATTTAAAATATAAAATACAAAATACTCAATATAAAAGTATTTAAAATAAAAAATACTTTTGGAAAGCGAAATATAAAAAAAGGCTTTTGAAAGTGCGTTAAAGCAATTAGTTAAAATGACAACAAAATCTTAAAATTAATAAATAAATAATAAATAAATGTTTGTTGGCTTTCAGCAACAACAATTGTTTAAAATTCCAATACCTTTGACTCCACTAGTTTAAAAAAACTCAATTTCAATGCATCCATGATTTGGCGAAGTTTTTTTTAATCAAAATTGATTAAAAATGGATCTCATCCATTTTTAGTCAATTTTAAAATGTCATTTGCGGCAAGCAGGTTCAGAGCATGAATAACACATCTCATGCGCTTTAGTAAATATTTGTTGTTACTTGTTTGTTCTTGCTCATTGGTCAGAATAGTGTCAACAATCTCCACTTCATATGTATCATCTTCATCTGATGAACTTTGTGGTTCTGCTGATTCTAATGATATCACATTTTCACTACCATCAAAATCACTATCATCTTGGCATTCATTAAATGCTTTGACAAAATTTAAACCATTGTCAATCACAGTAAAAGCTATGTTGCGATGATCAAGTCCAAAGTCTGAATGTATATAAAAAAGTGTCAAACATATGACTTCTTTTAAAACCATTTTAAGCAAGCGTAACAGACATTCTTCTATGATCCAGTGAGCCCTAACCCCCATATAGCTCCTTTTTAAACAGCTCCATATCTGCTGTAGTGCATGTAGAAACTGACTTCTGAATGTGATATCTAATTGTTTTTAATATAATTTTAAATTTACTATCTAGTTTTTTTAAGAGTTGGACGAGACATAACTGTGGATGAAGGAGAAAGATCGGTGACTAAATCTTTGAACAATTGTTTTTTAACTGCTATTAGTGGTCAAAGTTCACTTATAATGTAGTTGTAATGTAAGGCCTGATGAATAAAAAACAATTGCTTTTACTTAGTATTTTTAAGGTATTTGTTCAGCCTTACGTGAATAAAAATTTAGCCATTTTGCTCAAAATTTTAATTATGTAAAGTTGAGCAATTACTCGGCATTTTTAAAGTAAATTGTTCAGCTTTGCTTGAATAAAAAGTTGATCAAAATCGGCTAAAACCATATTCATGTAAAACTGAGCAACAACTCTAAAAATGCTGAGTGGAAGCAATTATTTTTTTTCACCTGGCCTAAAATCAGCTCTGCTTTATATATTATCAGCTAAAAGAATTTAAAACAAAAAATTATAAAGTATTTTTTATTTTAAAAAACACTGAAAATACAAAGTACATCTAAAGTTGTATTTTAAATACAAATACAAAATACTTGACTGAAAAAGTATTTAAAATACTAGTAATTAAATTACTTTACAACATTGTTGATAGATCAGTTCTTTTCATTAATACACTTAATAGCTTCAGCAAACAGTAAAAATATTGAAGTTTGTATGAAAAATGTTTCATATATTAGGAATAGTACAAGAACATACCAAGTACTTGACAAAAAGAACCATCAGTAGGAGCAGGCATTTAAATTTAAGGTCTTAAGCAATCTGGATCAAGAGAAAAAGAGACAAAGTTTATACATGTTTTGAGCAATATTAAAATTAAAGTTCCTAAACAACAGCAATAAAAAAAGCAAATAAGAATTACTACAATCTCTTTGTTGTTGGTTTGAATAAATGGAAACATATTTATATAAACGTTAAAATTGAATAAAATTTATATGACAAAACAAGTTAAACAACATGTTTGAAAAAATAAACTAACTTAAGAATGTTTAAATTATGCAAACAAGAAAAGGAAAATTAATTTGGATAACTCATTAAAATTTTTTTTTCTTTTAAAATCTAGTGTTTAACTTTATCTACACTAAAAAGAAAAAGTAAATCTTACGTCTTCAGTAAAATGACCAGTATGAGAACTTTTTGAAGGAAAGCAAACTGAAAACATTTGTTTCCTTACTATTTTATATTTTGACAAAGCATTTTTAATACATGTCTTGCATTACCTCTACTTAATGTTATTTTTCGTAATTAATTGAAATTATTATAACCTCTAATATTAATTTGTTTTTCATTTTAAATTTAATCTTTGACGATAAACAAGTAAAAACGTGCTCCACATTCGAGGAATATTAATTATTTCATAAATTAAATTATAAATGCAAAAATTATGTTAACTCTGTCCTGGACGTTTAGCGAGACAATTGCGGACCTAAATTACGGGACCTAACTTTTTGCTATGGAATCATCTACTTACCATATTGATAAAATTTATTTAAATTCCGAATTATTAGTACATTTACGTCAGTGAACTCTCATATCTAAGTTTCAACGTTATTTCAACGTTTATTTTTCAACGTTAACTCAACGTTTGTTTTTAGTTGAAAATAAACATTGAATCAACGTTAAAGTTTCAACATTTTTTTTTTAAACATTGAAATAACGTTGAAATTTAGATTGTTATTTTTTTTAACCATATATAAACCATTTCGCAACGTTGAAATAACGTTAAAATAACGTTATGTACTTGCTGGGCCACTATCTAATATCTTAAAACAACCGGTATGCTGGTTAAAGAAGTTTCAAAAAATACAAAAAATTATAATAATATGTTGAACTATTCAAGAATAGTTCAACATATTATTTCTCAATAACATGTTGAACTATTCTTTACATTTTTAAAATTTCAAATTTCAAAGTTTTTTGTATGGTTTTGCCACACATTGACCCACTGTGCAGTGGTAGTAAAATCTGTTAACTACAATTGAACTTACAGTTAAAGTAAGATCTAACAATTTTTATCCTATGTTAAATAATTATTTATCGTTATTATAGTAATTTTTAGTTTAATTTTTTAATGACGAATTAAATAAAAGAAAACTATTCTTAAGGCGGACCTTTTTTTTTAGTAAGTCCTACGCGAGATCAGTAATATCAAAAACAAAGCCTAAAACCCATTGTTGAAGATAGGCTATCCGTACCCCTTAATTTGGGGAAGGGAGGAGGAAAGGGTAAGAAAATTTTGTGTTTTTGTTTATTTAAGGAGCTTTTTATTTTAGCAAAACCTAGCGGTAAAATTTGAAAGATACCCAAATGACACGTTTTTTGGGGGGCCTCCGACCCGTTAGCCAAGACACTGCTTAAACCTGTTTTTTGTTGACTCAAAAAATAGATTGCCTGAAATACGCTTTACTCAGGGCCAGTATATAAAGGGTGGTATGTATGCATGGGCGCCCGCAAGATTTTTTGATGTTTTAAATAGGACACTTTCATACATTTGGCATAAGTATACTTAAGTTTGGAGCTTGCACAAGCTCCAAACATAAGTATGCCTATAAAAAAGGTGTGAACATGTATAATTATGCCAAATGAAGTGGCCTTGCAAAAAAGTGAGATTGGCGGAGGCCTGTGAATAAAAAAGAAGCCTGTGAACAAAAAAAGCCCTAAAACGCTCTCCCCCCCTGTCCAAGCGTGAAAGCACTAATGTAGTAAAATTTCAACTTTACAATCTAAAACTAAATTTATCGACAGATATTGTAAATTACAAAAGTTATGACCATACAAAATTTACACCCATCCCTTTTTTTTTTTCAGGGAGAAGAGTGGAGGGGGGGGTATTTACGCCTTTTTTGCTTCCAGGCCTCCGCCTTTTAAATTTTTGGCAAGGCCTCCTCATTTGACATAGGTATAAGCATACTTAAGTTTGAAGTTTGCACAATGTGTTAAAGTGTCCTATCTGGAACATCAAAAAATCCTGCGGGCCCCCATGCATGTGTATGCATTGAGGGAAACCATACTCCATTTACCAAAAATCTTTTTATGTTGGTAAATTAAGATATTTAGTCAGAGTTTTAACTTTTCTATTAATTAGCTGGTTAATTGTGATAAATTAGAAAAGCGATGTATGTACTTTTATATTGAGTCTCCTCCCCTATCCCCCTATACAGTTTTATACGCTTTTTGAAAACTATCTTCCTCCCCCTATGAGTGTACGTGTTTTATGGACGACCCCTTACTTATATAAAGTTAAAAAGTTATAACCTAATTGTAATTTATATTAATTTTAAAACTTAAATAAGTTGAAATAACGTTAACTAAATCAAAGAAGCTGTTATAACAGATCTAAAATTTTAATATACGTTTACTTAGTTTAAATTTAAACGCTTTATATACGTTGATTAGACTAGATTTAAACGTAAACTAGATAAAATCTAAACACTTTATATACGTATAACAATCCTATATTAGACGTTTTAAATATGTTTGAATGTTGACCTTATATGGACGTTTGTTCTAAAAGTTAATCTGGATTTCATTCTAAACGGATAATCGACCAAATCTGAACGTGTGTCCGAACGTTGTTTTGACGTTTAATAGACGAATATGAGTTCACTGGGAACATTACATCAAAAACAATATTAAGACTGAAATAATTATTCATTTTAAAAATGATAAGTTTCATTTATCCATGAATTATTACTTTATAACAAGAATGATTTTGCAGAAGCGAATAAACTAATGAACAAATAAGCTTAAAAAAAAAAGTTGAAAGATTAAATAAATAAAAAAAGTTGATTATAAAAAAAAAGTTGATTTGTATAAGAAGAAATTTATTGTAAATATTTAATATATTAATAGAAATATGTTTACGTTTGTCTTGTTTTGTTTAAAAATTAAAAATGACAAAAATAATCATTTTTTGAATATTTTGAAGCATGATGTTTAGACAAAGAAAAAAATTTCCTAAACCAGCGCTGTGGAGTCGGAGTCGGAGTTGCGGAGTTGCAACCTTTTTTAGCGGAGTCGGAGTCGGAGTCGCTAAACAAAATCGCGACTCCAACTCCAATAGTAAACCTTCTCGGTATTGTACGTGCATGTACAAAACATGCAATTAACCTTATACTCATACTAAACCTCATAAAACGTTTCATAAATTTGTCAAAAATTTTTTTTTTTATCTTATTGCGTATCATTTTTTAAAGAATTCAAAGAACTTTTCAAAAATTTTGATTTGGAGTTGTATTCGTAGTCGGAGTTAGAGTCGGAGTCAGAGTTGTACTCAAAAAATTTCAACTACTGGAATCGAAGTCGGAGTCGTTACTTTTTTTTTACGACTCCACACCCCTGGTCTGAATTAGCCAATAAACAATAATCAAGCGGAATACTTGTTGTAAAGTATTTACTTTCGACACCATTTGGTCAATATTTCGAAATTTACTCAAACTTTGACATCTAATATCTAGAGAACCAAGTAATATTTTTGTAAAAAATTTTGGAATTGAGCTTGTAGTAAGAATAGCAATAACATATTTTTAAAATTTTGTGATTTTGAAAGAGGTCACTCTAAAAATTTAGTGTTTTTGACTGATTCTTAGAGAAAGTCGCTCTTAAATTGTTTATTTTGCAGTTGCCAAGTAAGGAAAGAAAAAAAAAAACAAGCTAATATTTTGTTTACACCGGAATGTCTCTTGGAAATTAATGTAACAGTACAATGCAGACGTATTTTAATTATTGAATTGAACAAATTTGCTGGAATAAAAAATAAGGTAATAAAATAGTTTTTAAACAACAGAAAACAAATATAAAAGAATCAGTGGCTGTTACAAACACTCCAAAACCGTAAGTAAAATAAAACTAATTTATGTTCTTTTATCCAAACGCTCTATAAAAATGTTTGTGCTTTTCGAGTAAAACTTCTAATTTTTATAAATGCGGATATATTATATTACAACCTTTGTTTATAAACTGATTATAAATTACAAAACTTTTAAGGTGTTAAAAAAAAACGAGTCAAAAGAAATTTTCCGGCGTTCAAAACCGTGCTAAAGCTACTAAAAAAGCTCCAGAAGAATCAAAAAATGCAGACTTTAGAGAATATGACAATCAAAAGGTGTGATTCGAAGAACTGTGGAAATGTGGGGGTCTCAAACAATTCACCTGAAGATAAATTAAATAAAAAGTGACTAACCAGAGTCAGAAGAAGAAACTTTATCCAACAGAGGAGGATGTGATGCTCAACCTGACTTGGTAACAATTAATGCTGACCCCTTTTTGTGGCCAGTTGTTTTGTGTCAAAAAAGATCAAGATGTAATTATTTTAAAGGGACCTTTTTTTTAAAAAATTTTTTTAGTTTACAATTACTAATCGTAATATAACAATATAACAATATATTAACTTAGTATCTGAAAGAAAACCTAAATGATCTGTCGCCAGAACCATATAAAATATATCATACGTGTATATAATATAATTGATTAAATAACTACTAACAATGTAGAATAAACAGAAACTGAAAATAACTTTACAAATTATCCAGAGTAAAAGTAATTTTACATTTCAAAAATATTTATATATATTGCCAGTAGAAAGAATATAGTTTTTTAATTTAGTTTTGAAAACGTAAAACGAAATTGACAAATCAAAATTTGAAACAACAATTTTGTTCCATAAATACTGTACTCGGTAGTTTATGCAAAATTGATTAAACTTTGTTTGACAAAAGGGTTCAGTTAATAAATTATTATTTCGTAAAGTATATTTGTTTATAGCTTTATGGGTAAAAAGATCTTTGAAAATGAACAATGGTTGTTCATTTTTATAACGAAACATATAACTTAAAGTAATATAGACATTGAGTTCGTAAACGTTAATTGCTTTAACGTTATCAAATAAAACATTTAGATGACAAAAACGATTTTCAAAAGATATTCAATGCATTGCGTGTTTCTGACGATGATAGAGATTTCGTAACTTACTTTTAGAGGTACTTCCCCAAACAATATTTGCATAATTTATATAGCTATGAAAATATGAGTAGTAGAGTTGAATTAAATTTTGTTTACTTAGATAGTATCTGATATAGAATTCTATAGATAGTATCTGATATAGAATTCTTAGATAGTATCTGATATAGAATTCTGATATAGAATAGATAGTATACTATCTATTCTATATCAGAATTCTATATCAGAATTCTATAGATAGTATCTGATATAGAATTCTTAGATAGTATCTGATATAGAATTCTGATATAGAATAGACAGTATACTATCTATTCTATATCAGAATTCTATATCAGATACTATCTAAGAATTCTATATCAGATACTATCTATAGAATTCTATATCAGATATATATAGATAGTATACTATCTATAGATAGTATACTATCTATTCTATATCAGAATTCTATATCAGATACTATCTAAGAATTCTATATCAGATACTATCTATAGAATTCTATATCAGATACTATCTATACTAAGGTATACTACTTAAGGTATACTATACTAAGGTATACCTTATATAGAATTCCAATACTTTTGGCCAATTTAGTAGAAATAAAGTCGATATGATACTTCCATAAAATAATTTCATCAATGTAAATGCCTAAAAATCCTGTAACCGACTCCTTTTTTATTTCAATTTTATCAATAAAAAGTTTAGATAAGTTATTTGGTAAAAAACGCTTTTTTGCGAAAGAGTGGAAAGGAATCCATTTTGTTTTGTCTATGTTTAAAGTTAACTTCTTGCACTTAAACCAGCTGTAGATGTGATTGAGTTTTTTATTCATATTTAAAAAAAGCTTATAAATGTCACTGTTTGACAGAAATAAATTAGTATCGTCAGCAAAAATAATACTTATAAAGTAAGAAGCTTTATTTAAATCATTTATATAGACTAAAACCAAAAGTGGACCTAGAATAGAACCCTGTGGAAGACCACATTTTATGTCAAATATTTTTTCATTTTGAAAATAATCTCCATAGAAAACAAATTGTTTTCTATTTTTCAAGTGACTTTAATACCAATTTATTAATTTGCCATTAATTC
Organism: Hydra vulgaris; assembly: GCF_022113875.1. Taxonomy (NCBI): domain Eukaryota; kingdom Metazoa; phylum Cnidaria; class Hydrozoa; order Anthoathecata; family Hydridae; genus Hydra; species Hydra vulgaris. The sequence continues at coordinate 723,170 of NC_061160.1, read as the reverse complement.
CGTAAAATTTGAGGTTTTTAAGTAAAATTTTGTGATCGACCGCGTCGAACACACTAAAAATTTATGCTGTTATATTTAACAAAAGTATAACAGCATTGGGATACAATATAACAGCATAAATGGCGTTATTTTGTGTCATTATGGTGTTATTATGCTGTTATTTTTAAAAAAAATACTGTTATATTTATTTAAATAACAGCAAAAATAACAGCAAAATGCTGTTATTTGAATTTAAATAACAGCAAAATGCTGTTATATCGTTATCCAATGGCGTTATATTTGGTGTTATATTCGAAAACCAAGCTAACAGCATAATATGCTGTTATATATATATATCTATATATATATATATATATATATATATATATATATATATATATAAATATATATATATATATATATATATATATATATATATATATATATATATATATATATATATATATATATATATATATATTATTATATAAATATATAATAATATATAATAATAATAATAATAATAATATATATATATATATATATATATATATATATATATATATATTATATAAATATATAATAATATATATATATATATATATATATATATATATATATATATATATAAAATATATATATATATATATATATATATATATATATATATATATTATTATATAAATATATAATAATATATAATAATATATAATAATATATATATATATATATATATATATATATATATATATATATATATATATATATTATATAAATATATAATAATATATATATATATATATATATATAAATATATATATATATATATATATATATATATATATATATATATTATTATATAAATATATAATAATATATAATAATATATATATATATATATATATATATATATATATAAATATATATATATATATATATATATATATATATATATATATATATATATATATATATTATATAAATATATAATAATATATAATATATATATATATATATATATATATATATATATATATATATATATATATATATATATATATATATATATATATATATATATATATATATATATATATATATATACATATATATATATATTATTATATATTTATATAACAATATAAAACCTCTTTAACTGTCCGTAAATCTGTGCTATTCATTTCGCATCCTGATTTACTGCGAACGCCATATTGTGTTGAGTTGAAAAGAACTAGTGGACCGTACTTTGCAGGTATCTTCAACTCATCGACCATATCGTCAGACTTAAAGAAATCAAATTTTAACTATAAAAATTATAAATGTCTTTATCCTAAGTTTATACTGAAATGTTCATCATCAATAAATATTAGTAATAAACAAATAAATTCTAGATTAGCTAGATATATAAATGCAAAATAAAGTAGACATTTTTATAACTTCATTATATGAAATCATTAAAAAGAATCGAATAAAACCATAAAATATTTCATTTTACTTACTTCAGATTTCTTAAACAACAAATCCTTTGCTTTTTTGGAACCAAATTAACATTGTAAAACTCGCAAACTTTCAAAGTGATTAGAAGATCCTGCAAAAGCTTTAGTAATAAAAAATGAACATGATTCTTCTATAAAACTATAGTGTGGGTAAAGGCGTTTAAACTCAGCAATTATTAAACAGGGAGCCATTGATAATCGAATCGGGAGTTTTTCATATATTTTCGGTTGAAAAAGATATTTATTCAAAATCGCAAGAACATTGATAGATGGTTTTGATTTTAGTAGTTTATTCTATAAAATATAAAAATTAAAATACCGTAAATTCTAAAACAAACAATGGTGCACTTAATCACTTGGCCAACTAAAAATTATTTATTATAAAATTGTATAAAATAACATGCTATGATGCATGATGCATCATAGCATGTTATTTTATACAATTTTATAATAATATAGTATAACACACTTTATAAAATTTCTTTATATATTATACATTAAACAACTTTATTTGTAATGTATTTTTGATTGTAAAAAAAATAATTAGTAAAAAAAGAAAGTGTGTAATAATTAGTAAAAAATTTCAAGTAGTAAGTGACCGGGCCCCTGCTAAAAATAGAGTTTTTTACAAACCCTGCCTCAACTAAACAAACAAAATTTGCAGAGGTTACTAGCCATTACCAGCCACTGAGAGTCCTTAAGCTGTATTGGAGGAGAGATCTTTTTCAAGCTCAAATGTCTTCTCCAAGCTCCTCTCCTCCTCCTTCTTCCCTGAAGTCTTTTGGAGCTCAACATAAATTTTACCTAAAAATAATATACTTATAGGATTTATCAATATAAATGCAGCCCTAGTATGTTTTATCAAACCTGGCCCCGGTCAAATATCAACTCCAATCACTTATAATTTAACATATTGCTAATCATATTGCTGTCCAAATTAAGTTAATAAATAAACTAAAAATATAACCTCAACTTTAAGAAGAAGCTGCTCTTCTGAAAGCACTGGTTCAGCTTTAGACATTGAATCCATAATATATGGAGACTTTTTAGGTTTTGAAACCTGTTGAAATTATCTAATTGCTGTTCCATATGAAGTTCGATGACTTTTAGTTCAACGTTGCTGCCTAATTATGTTTGAAACCTGTCTTAGGAGTGAATCCTAGGAGAATTTTTTTTTCAAAACTATGGAATAAGTATTTATGTACTCTTAAGGGTACACAAACAAATACCTTTTCAATACAACTACAACAAAACATGCATATATTATAAAACATATTTAAAAAAGTATTGTAAGGTCATGAAAATTTATTTAATTTTTAAAACAATACTTATCCAGTGTTCCAAGCAGTGAGGAAAATTAAAAAGAAGCGTCGATTTAAGTTTAGAAAAAAACTCTCTCCGAACCCATGGGTCATTGTCGAAAGGAAGAACAACTTGGCAGTACTAAACAATACTATTTTTTAGCTTCTTTTTCGATATGCCATTTGTCAAGACATTGTTTAAAAAGTTTAAAGAAGATGTACTCAAAAAAGTCCTCAGGCGAACAACTTCATCTGAATCAAAAGGAATTGTGGAAATCTGAAAAAAATATTAACACAGTAAAATGTCTGACATAATAAATATTATAGCAAAATGTGTGATAATTAGCTGAATCCCAGTGAGCAATTATTCAAATGGTTTTTAAAATTTAAACTTTAAGGTATTTTATGTTGGCATATTTAAAACCAGGCCTTATTACAAGCAATAAATAAAAAGACATTGGTTATAATTAGGTGTAGAAAAATTTTCTATGCATCAAGTTATTTTTAGCGCATAAAAAACATACTAGTCTTATTAATGTCCTTGTTGTCGTACATAATTTGTAATCAAATGTTCCAAGTTTTACATTGTCTTATGTATGAAAGTATCATGTTAGAAAATGTTCATTTCTTTTTAAAAACATTATTAGTGATTTATTATTGCAAAATGTATTTATTACGTTGTATCAAGTGTCGCCAAGAGGAGGGACAAAAGGGCAGTTTGTCCCGGGCGGCAGATGTTCTAGGGGCGCAAAAAAAAAAGGGACCTAAAAAAAAAAGAGTCTTTCACTGATAGCATGAAGAGACAGAAATATGGGGTGTTATTGAGAAATTTTGTCCCGGGCGGTGCCAAGACTCTCGACAGCTCTGGTTGTGTCATCTCAAAGACAAGACAAAATTTGCCAAAATTTATAAAGATAGTAAAAAAATAAAATAAATACCCAGAGTACTATAAATGTATAATAATAGATTTTGATATTTCAATTTTTTTAAACATATAAGAAAGAGTAAAATATATATATTTAAATCTGAATTTCCTTTGAACATTTATTTGAAGAATGTTTTCATATTTTTAAACGTGTTTCTGCTGTAAAATCTAAAAATTATTCTACAAAAGTTAGCAAATTAATATGTCCATTAAAAGGTAAACTCATATGCCTGTATCAAAAAAATTTAGATTTGGCACTGCTAAAGGAAAAATATTGATTCTGCCATACAGAACTTAAAGAATTATAATATTGAATGAGGCACCAAGGAAATATCAAAGTATCTGGATAAATGACAATTTGTTCAGAAGATTAACAATATATCAAGTATGATGAGTGGGCTTATACTATAAGTTTAGAGCCTTTAAAAGCACGCTTGTCTTTTATTGATGATATGGAAAGGATTTTGTAAAACATCAACTTTTCTTCTTGTAAGCATGAAGTAATATCACCAATCTTGTAAATTATGCCATTTACTTTAACAGAAATAATAGATCCTTTTTTAAACTTCAACTCGTCCACTTGTTCATATACATCACCACGTCTTTTCCCTGCTGCATTAAAAAAATTGCTTGTGGTATTAATGATCATTGTTTTACATGCTAAATAGGGAGTGTTATTGAAATTGAAGTGACAAAAATTCTTTACAACCTGATGTTTTCTTTCATAAACCATACACATATGTTCACGTAGAGGCCCAAACTGTTCAGCTTGAGCAGGGTAGTGGATAAGGAAATGTAATTTTGGAATGAATTTATCAGGATACAAATACAAAAATAAGCGATGATGATCTTGAATTAAAGTTTTTAAATCCGATAAAAAAAGAAGAGTAACAACAGGACAACACAGTTGAAGCACCTGAATAAGTTGAATAAGTTTTGACAAACAAATGAAATGGACATCGGTTTGACCCATGTGCTCTAAGATAAAAAATGATACAATACGAGAAAGTGTCAAAGTTTGACCACTGCCAAAACTACCACGAATCTGCATTGAGGTATGGATCAAATTAGGCTTTTTAATACCATTAGCATAGCTAAGTCCTTTTACCTAATCATTTATTTCTTTTAAAGTAAAAAAATTAATCTGAATGGCATACGACAAAAATAACTCCAACTGAAGCGAAATGAGACCTTCCAACAAATCATGCATAGGATCAAATAAAAGCTGTTTTGTCACATCATATCCGGGAATGCTTGACAGTATACTTTTTGAAACAATGCCATAGTATTTAGACCATTTTGATTTATCAGCTTTGCTTAAACCAGAGTTTAGCGCAGTCAAACGTATCATATATTCAGGAGCGTTACGAATACTGCATTCTTCATGGTTAGAAAAATCTTTTATTTGTTGTCTAGTTGAGTTACAACTTCTGCAACAGCGCAATGTCTTTTCACTAAAACCTTCTTTAAAACCTCCAATTGCATTTGCAGAAAGAGAGTCACTTGAGAAGTATACTACTTCAACTGTAATTATTTTTGAAACACTCCTAACTTTAATTACAATTCCATTTTCCAGCTGGCATATGAAGGAAATAAAATCGCTAAAGAGAGTACTATAAAAATATTTATGTTTTACCCATTCAGGGCTTAATTTAACAGTCGGACATCGGACATTGTCCGGCTAAAACCTCAGATTGTCCGATCAATTTACAAAGTCATCGGACATTTTGTCCGGCAAGATTTTTAATTCTTTAAAATAAAATTTTATTCGTTGATTTGAAACTGACAAATTTAAACTTAATGTAAACTACTAGACAAACTTAAAAATATGTTGATAATGGAGGCATTCATTCCCAAAAAAAGCGCTGTTATTAATTGTAGTTTTAATGACTGTTTTTTAACAGTTTTATTGTTATATTATTAAATTTAAAATTATTGCTTATTTAAAACGATCGCAAGAGTCAAAGTATGTTCGATTGATTACTGCAAACGCCATGGACACCGGAAAGCAGAGAAAAGCTAGAAGTTTGAATAGAATATTTTAAAAATTTGATAATAAAAGATTTTACAAATGTGTTTTTTTAGAGGCTGAGATCTCATCGATAGAATATTTTTAAAAAAACATTAAAAAAATATACATTTAAAAATTATAGTATAATCATCCAAATCATTCTATTTTAACTTGAGCAGTTTCTCGGTGGCATGCTGGTCCTACTCGAGTTTCCGATTCTTTATTTATTATTCGTTTTTTAAACTATATCTTTATTTGTATTTTTTTTTTTATTATATATATATATATATATATATATATATATATATATATATATATATATATATATATATATATATATATATATATAAAAGATTAAAAAGTTCTAGCTTTATAAAACTTGTCTACCAAAGAAGGAGCGCCTTTTTGAAAAGTAGATAAATAATAACCTGTAGAACTCATAAAATTTTCTTCGTTGAATTGATCGAATTTTATTGTCATGCAGCACGTGGAATTTTTAAATTAAATAATAGCCCGTAAGTATTTTATTGCGTTTATTTTAACCGCCTTTAAATAAGTAAAAGCAAAGTTTAAATTTTTTATGTCAAGTTTAAAAATAATATGTTTATCTTAATATTTAATATATTAAAGACATTATTATACTATATTACTATAACAAACTTGTTTTCTTGCCGTTTTTATTATTGATAAAAATAGTTACATGAACGCCATATAAATTCCTTTTTGGCGCTAAAAGTGGAGCTTAAGCGCAAAATTGACACTTAGCATATTTTATCTTTTTAAATAAAAAAAATTTACATAACTTTTATAAACCGGTAATGCAATTCAATATAAACTAACAAGGTTTTCGAGAGAAAAAAACTCAATAAAACTTCAAGTCTATCTAAAAAAATGCACAGTATTGAATTTAAACTATTTCATATAAAATACAAAGATCTACGATGATAAAAATTCTGAATATTAAAAAAAAACAACTAGAACTTCACTAGCCTAAAATAAAATAAACTGGGAAAACATAACATATATTTCGATCGGATAATTGGGTTCCGTAAAACTCAGAGACGCCAGAAGCTAGTCTAAAAAAACCCATCTGCAGTACTTTTTTACTCTCGGCATTTAAAGAACTATCTTTTTCCTGTGTTCTTTTTAACAAAACAAATATGAATATATGTAAATATTGGTGAAAATTATTTGTTTAAATTTTATTTCAAAAATTTGATCGGACAATGTCCGACCAAAATAACTTTTGGTCGGACATTTTGTCCGGGACCTTATAAAAAATTAAATTAAGCCCTGAATGGCCCATTTAGTATAAGTAAAAATTAACGGAAAGATAGAAGACGTTATAACACAATACAATGAAGGGATGTTTAAGATTTGAAAGTAAAATGCAAACATTTTTTGCTTTTTACGCGCCTTTCCTAAAGGATTTGTTACTCCAAGGTCATCATAATATATTCCGATTTCCACGTGGTTTGTGTCCCCATTCACAGCTGTAAAGTCATTAATTTTCTGAGATTGTAATAGGAAAGACAATATTTCAATGAAGGAAATTATACAACCTTGCTTATTCTGACCAATCACTTTTGCAGTTGGAGTCTGTAAACTATTCTTGTAATACTTTTCCCATAAATATTGTGTTGAAACTCTCAACACAAGTGGCCTTTAAAGCCTCAATGTCAACATTTAATACAGAAAGCATCTCCTTTAAATTACTGAAAATTATGTTTAAAACATTTTGAGCACATCCTTGTAAATGTAATGCCAAAGCTCCTAAATAATCTTCATTAATTTTTGTGTTACCAATTTGATTCGCAACATCATTTTCAACTTCATTTTCAATAGTATATTTTGATCTGGTTAATGGAACATTTTTTGGAATGCTTCAGGAAACCTGAAAGACTTTTAAATTTGGACAAACAATTTTCACAAAAAACGGCTGCTTGGTTGCCATGCAGTTTTAAGTGATTAAGCATAAAACTATAAGTTGAAGTTTTACAATAACAAACAGAACAGTTATAGTTAATTACCTTTCATGGTGTCTTGGGTGTGTTTGGAGATGAAGATGAAGAAGTTGATGAAGATATTTGTCTTAACGAAGGCTGAAAAACATTAACACGACATTCTTCTGCCATATATTGTGCAACTGGTGTATATAGTTGACTTACCGAAGGCTGAACAACATTTATATGACATTCTTCAGCCATACATTGGTTTTCAAAGTTCCAATTAAGTTTATTCGATGGTACTACAAAATCTACGTTATCATTTACAATAGATGAAAATTGGCATAACGGTGATGATTGAGCTGTGTCAGCCTTATTTAACTCAGATAAAAAACTAACTTGTTGAGAGTTGGAAATATCAACAAGTTGTGGAGCTTGAATGGTAAACTCTAAATTTTGTTCATTGAGAAGAGCAGCAAAACTACTAGCATTTACTTTACAGCTATTCCACTTAACTTCTTTAATCAAGGACAAATTGAAGGTTTTACGAACTAACATAAAATAAAGTAAACAAAGCTCAACATCATTGACAATTTTTTTTTTTAGCATGATATTTAAATTATTGATATGATATTTGAATTCAAATTATCATACTAAAAAAGAAATGATTAATTTTTTGGTTCTATAATTTTATTTTAACAATTTAAAAAAAGTTACAATGTATTTTTTGTATCATTGCAATGATATTTTGCTGATATATTTGTTGTCACGTGTGACATCAAATATAACAGCAAGTATAAATGCAAAACTATCAGTAAAAATAACAGCAAATATAACAGCAAACGTCTTCAAATATAACACCATAACATAATAGCATAACATAACAGCAAATACAACACCATTATAACGCCAAAATTGTTTGGTCTCCAATAATTTCTTTCAATACGCGAATATAACAGCATAAATAACAGCATAAAGAATCTGCGTATATAAATGCTGTTATAATGCCGTTAGTTTTTATAATGTGAATGCTTTTAATAGGTCAATGAAAATACCTAATGTATTTTGTGATCTACCAAATGAATTGGAAATTCAACGAATGAACTGTGCAATGACTTATTCAGTTAAAAAATTTTTTTTAAAACCGAATTGATTTTTATATAGAAGTTTATTTAGATTAAGGTAATTGTATGTTCTATTATGTATAATTCTTTCTAAAATTTTTGAGAAAGTTAAAAGAACTGAGATAGGGCGATAATTTTTAATATTCGATTTTTAGGAGTAACTTTAGCTACTTTTAATTGGTCGGGGAATACACCTTGCTGTAAAGATGCCCTGATGACTTTATATAGAATACATTTTACGTTTTCAAAGCAATCTATGACTATGTTGCCATTTGTTTTGTCCGCACCCGTACCTTTGTTTCTTTTGAGAGATTTGTAAGCTTTTTTAAACTCATCAAAAGATAAGTCAGAATATAAATTATCTATAAAAAGCGAACTATTTATAGGCTCTAGAAAATCACTAAAGTTTTTTTTCCGTAATAGGAATCTTATTTGCCAATTTAATTCCTATATCAATGAAATATTTATTAAACTCGTTTGCAACTTCGTTTGGTTCATATATATTTGTTTTATTTATTTTAATTACTTTAGGAAGGGAGTTTGAATTTGTTTTTTGTTTATCTGTTATTTCTTTCAACGTTCTCCAAGTATTTTTTGAGTCGTTTTTAAATTTGCGGCCGTGGCGCAGTGGTTAGAGCGCTAGTGGTTAAAACCAAGTATTTTTTAAGTCGTTTTTAGAGTGCGGCCGTGGCGCAGTGGTTAGAGCGCTTGCTTTATAAGCAGGAGATCCAGGTTCAAAACGAGCTGCGGACATGTTTTGCGTCACGGTAAGGAAGAAAGCACGAACTTCCTGGTTAAATGCACTTCCGAGGTGCTCTGTAACAAAACCGTAAGGATTTCTTGGCTCACCTAAATAACAAAAAAAAAAAAATTAAAAAAATAATTTTTTTTAGTTTTTACGAATTTTTTCAAATAAATGTTGGTCATTTATATATTACCGTTGGTTTTTATTTGATTTTGTTTTTACATATTTTACATATAGTTTCTGTTTGATTTTAGAAGATTTTCTAAGTTCTATGATAAAGATAGGAACAACATGAGTTCATTGTCATCTTCATCATCATCATCATCATCTTCATCATCATCATCATCATCTTCATCATCATCATCTTATAAAGATAAAGATGAGAACAACATCTGGATCTAAATTAAGATCTAGTTATTTATCATGAAAATTAAAAGTAAAGGATTCGTAGTCGTCCATTTTTGTTTTTAAATTTGATTATAGAATATTAAAAGAATTCCTTTATAATTATAGGTCACGCATAATTAATTTATTGTAAGTTACTTTAGCAAACTTACCTTTCGCTCTCAATTCTTTTTCTTCTTTGAAATACTTTCTTCGTAAATCCAATGTAAAATTGCTAAAATCTTCGTTAACGTACAACCGCTCGTTCCAAAGTTTTATTGTTGTATATTTGTTCAACAAATATACAACAATAAAAGTTTAGGGCTTTTTCTTTGTAGTTTTGAAATCGAACAACTAATCATCTGTTTTTTCCGTTTTCTTTTCCAACCCGATGAGCTCTATCAATTAAAGTTTATTCTTGTATATTAAGCTTTGTGTTGATGAACTCTTTGATTTTTTGCTCACTTTCTTTTCAAATTTCATTAGCTTTATCTTCAATCCCAACAAATCTCAAGTTGTTTCTACAGCTTCTGTTTTCTAGTTCTGCTATTTTCTCTTTTATGTTATTGTTTCCATTTTCAATATTACTTCCATCTGGTGATTTTTTCAAATCTGTCTTCTTTAATTCAGAAGTTCAATTATTATTTTATAATAGCTTTTATTTATAAATTCAACAGCTTTCTATACCTTAGATAACTTTTTTTTAACGTAAAGTTTTCATCTTTCAAGTTATTAAAATTAGTTTCCATTTTTTCAATCCGATCATTAAAAATTTTTATCATAGTATTCTCAAGATTTTCAAGGATTTCTTTAAGTTGTGCTGGTGTAAAGTTTTTTGTCATTATAAGTTTTTTAAGAAGCTCTTAAAACACGTCCGTTCACGGTGAAAATCCAGACCTCCATCATATTCTTTGAATACTCATATTTGGTTGTTCCCTTGATTCTAAGAAGAAAATCTTTCCTTTGAATGTTTTTTATCGATATTTGCCTAATTAGGAAAAAGTAGAAAGAGACTTTTTATTTTGGAGCTAGTCGTCCAAGGTTCTCTACTGTTTTCCTTGCTCTCTCTTTGGCGCGAAAGCAGTTATCAAAAACGGAGAATCGTCTTTTCTTTGATGGACTTTTGAAATTTTGGATGCGACTCTTTTCTTGCTTTTAGGAATTCAATATCAGTTTTAATTATTTATATATTTATCGTAATAGTGTAACTATAACTATTATATACAATTATGTTTTTAAATGAACCAACACACGTGAATGGGAAAGGAAATATAAACTTTCTTGCAGGTGAGGAGCTTATTGATTGCTACAATCCCGTCATTGCATCCTAATTGGAGGATATAAGGCGCAATCAACAAGAGGGCTCTAGAATGAGTGCCCATTATCTCTCTCCAACGTCTCAAAATGAATTTATCAGAGAATGTGGAGTTATCATCCGAGATGCAGCTGTCAAAGAAATCCAGTATGGTATCCATCATAGTTGATGGTACCCCCAATGCATCTCACATTAAGCAGATTACCTTTATTATTTGTTTTGTCCTCTATGAAAGAAAAACTAATCGCTGGTAAATCAAAGAACTATTTTTTTGTGTTTTGTGTGCTACTTTCAAGAAGTAGAAAGGACTCGATATAGCCAAACTTATTACAAATGTAATTGCAAGTCTAGATTTGGATATTCGAAACAGTCGCGGTCAGGGATACGATAATGCATCTAATATGTTAGGTGCTTACAAGGGAGTTCAAGCCTTAATATAGAAAAATTATTCAGAAACTCTGTACGTTCCCTGTATCGCTCAAAGTATAAGTTTGGCTGGTGTGCACGCAGTTAAGTAGTCAATAACATAAACATAAAATTTTTTTAGCATGCACCAAAAGTAGGTTTTTGTTGTTTTCGAATTTTTTTCCGTTTGGGCGAAAGTATAAATAACTTTCTAGGTCCGCACTTTAAACAATTTTGACAACCTTTTGGTGCATGCTAAAAATCGCTAATCACCATCCAAAAGTAGGCGATAAAAACGCATGCGCAATTTAATTTTTGGTCTGGGTTTTTATGGAAGTCGGCATTCTAGTTTTGAATGTCATTAAAAATACTAAAATATTTTAAAATCATTGGAAAACCGTTATCGAAAAAAAAGTTTTTTTTAATCTATTTTTAAGCAATATGATCTTTAATACTAATATTTATAAAAATATGTATTTATATTCGCTAGTCGAATTATATATATAAGTGAAAGAAGTAGTAGTTGTTGGGGTACAAACTTTCGAGTGGAAAAGAGTTACAAATGAAGTCCCTCAATGATCAGTACTTGGATCACTGCTATTTATGTTTTTTGTCAATGACTATCCAGATGGCATTAGCAATTATACTAAGGTATACGCCGATGATAGCAAGATCATAGGAATTTTAAATAATAATCAATCGTTCTCTGATTATTAAACACTGCAAACGGAATTTGACAGCGCTGTAAGTTGGTCACATAAATGGCTTATGGACCTCAACATCGAAAAGTGCAAAGAAATGCACGTTGGTTGCCGCAAAAATAAATCAACACATATCTATACCATGGCTGATATTAACGGTAACCGACATAATTTCCAACATGCATTGAGCGCGACCTTGGGGTACAATATTCGACAACCTCAAAGTGAAAGAATAAGTAGAAGCAGCAGCTTCGGCCGGAAATCGAATGCTTGGTCGCCTCAAAAAGACATTTGGATGCCGTAGCCTTCAGCTTTGGAAGAAATTCTACCAGCAATACGTTGGACCACTTCTAGAGTTTTGTGTACAAGCCTGGTCTCCACATCTTAAATCGGAAATCGTCCTTCTCAAACGTGTGCAAAAACGTGCAACAAAAATTATATCGACGATTAAAGATTTTAATGACGAAAAAAGAATACAACTAGATCTAACCACACTGGAAGAACGCAGAATTCGCAGTGACCTTATACTGCAATACAAAATTGCTCATCAATTACAAAAAGTTAAATTTTACATACCACAAGTGCAGCTTTTTTTGTTAAATTTACGATATAATCTGAGAAGAAACAGCCGATTTTTAAAACCACAACTGACCAAAAGAAATTCAGAACGTCAGCACTTCTTTACAAACCAAGTTACTTACCGATGGAAAAAATTAGCTCAGAATGTAGTTGATGCACCCACTTTTTTAAAAAAAATTTAAAATGCTGCTTCGACTGCAGCAATGTCCATTGTCAGCAAAGGAAAGCCTGGTGTGCTTCCCTTCATCAATTCGATCAAGAAGTTGTATAGGTTACTGTAATAAATAAAAAATAAAAAAAAAGTTTTTAAACATTGTCATGATAAAAAAAAGTTACAGAAAATTTATTTGGCCTTCAAAAATTATTAAAACATTTTTGTAATTTTTAACATTACATAGTAAAAATTTCTGACATATTAAGTATTACACATAATAAGAATAAAGCATTGTTATCATATATGTATTTTTCTCAAATATTGAAAATAGTAAAAAAAAACCTTTTTAAATTTTTTTTATCATATGTTTTTTTCAATATACATATTAAACATAGTTATATAATAAAGAGTACTATAATATAGTTAAACTTAAGTATTTCATTTTTTGAAGTAAACTGGTACAGATATATAAACATTTTAAAATTAAATTTTACTGGTTTAATTCTAAAAAAACTTATTTTTTCTTTGATACCCTATAATAAATTGCTATTATATCTAAATGGTGTCATTTAAAGTGGCTTGTGCAAGACAAGGTCTCTTTTGACATCACCTCTTGACGTTGAGTCAATGGGAAATTTTTGAGATAAAAACTTTATCACATGCTACTCTTATAATATTATAACCGATACTGACTTACAAAATTTTGTGTTTCAAGCGTTATAAAAAAGTCAAAATTAGTTTTTTAGTAGTTTACATATTAGGTTATTTTTATTGACTTATTTTTTATTGATATTTACCTTGCCACGGCTGAGAGGGTCTCTACAGTAAGGATCTTTGGTTGGTGTTGCATTAGTGGTATGGAGTCGTAAAAAAAAGGACCAACTTCAACTGCAACTGTTGAAACTTTCAGAGTTAGACACTAACTTCGAATCCAAAGCAAAATTAGTGAAAAATTCTTTGAATTCTTAAAAAAATATTACACAATAATATAATTTTTTTTTTGTACCAAATGTGTGAAAAGTATTTTGAAGGTTAAATATTTTGTATATGCACATGCAATCCCCAGAAGTTTTACTATTGGAGTTGGAGAGATTACTATTGGAGTTGGAGTCACGATTTTGTTTAGCGACTTTAACTCCGCTATAAATTTTGCAACTGGCTCTTCCACTCTAACTCCACAGCCTTAAATGCAACCCTTTCTCAACACCTCCAAAACACAGTCCTTGACATACAAGACTACTGAGCAGTGAAATAAGGAGCATTACCACCAGGAGTATATTGGGGATCAACCTCAAAACTTCTCACTTATGAAGCAAGCGCTTTGGCACTACTCTATTACCACATAAAAATGTATTCATTTTGTTTTTTCAATTTTTTTCCTAATAATTTGGTATTATTTATTTTTTTCAATATTTTTTTTAGTACTTGGCAGTACAAAGCATTTACTCTAAAACTTAAGATCTGATTTTCGAAATAGAAAAGTATTTTCTACAGAAACAGCAACAGAACACCTTAAATTTAAAGCAGAAATTAGTCATGATAAATAAATATTGGTCTGAACCAATCAAAATCTCATATTTCTCTTATTTCAGACTTAATACAAAGAGCTAATTTTAGCCTTTCTATAAATTACATGCAATGTTAAAAAAAACATTTTCGTTGAATGTTCAGAGTTTTAGTACAAAGTTATCACGTTGTGTGAAATTAAAACAAGTCAACCCAAAAATACATCACAGCATCTTAAAAATTGTAACTCAACTGTTAAACAATATAAGATTTGAATGAATTCACACTGAAAAAACTGGGTAACAAAGGTTTATGAATTATATTTTGTTATGTTACAAAAGCTGGATAATGAATTGACTGTAAACTTTTTGCTGTTACAACTTATGTCAGCCTATTTATTATTTTGTCAATATTTTTAAGCGTTTTAAATTGGGTGCAGCATAACTAAATTGTTATTGAATAATTCAAATGTTTTAAAATTTATTTTCATTAAAAAAATCATAAAAACATTTTGTACTTATGGTTTTGACATCATTCAATCAGAACTTCATTTTTAACTGTTTGTAAACTACTTTTAAGAACTACTTATTCATTCAATCAGAACTACTTATTCAATTCTAACTGTTTGTTAAATAAGTATGGTTTTTTTAAATGTTGTCTTTTGTGAATGCAGTGAAAAAACAGCTACATGGTAATAAAATGTTATGTGCAAAACATTTCAATGTGCCTTATAATTTTTTTTTGTTGCTATTTTTTTTCCCTTTTAGGTATTTTTTAGATATGCAGAGGTAACTTTTATATTTTGTAAACTATATTTTTATTTATTACATTTACGTTGTAATAAGTAATTAATAGTGAGTTTGTTTATAGATTTTTTTAAAAAAAAAAATCTTTCCTAAATAGCATTATTGCTGTTACAATATCTTGCTGGCGTGTATTTAAGACACCCCCTTTAGTACGTCCTTAAAAAACATTTTTAACGTATAACATATATTGAAATATATACTTTTACCCTGACGCCAACAATAAAGTTTGTTTTATTGAAAGTCATGCCCTTATCAAACGCTGAGCCTAACCCGAACAGTTATGGCTATGGTTTGGTTAGGATATGTTTTTCAACAATATTTGTTTCATATAAGACTTTTTCAAAAAAATAGTAATGAAGGGTGCCTGAAATACATGTCTGCCCAATATCTTATACTAATCTATCATAATACTGTATTCTAATACCTTTTTGTATAAATGTTTATCTTAGAAGCAGTATTAAATGTCTTTCCGTATGCTACCAGCTCAGAAATACGAATAGAAGAGATAAACCATTTAAAATATGCTACAGATCGAAAAAACCGGAAAACATTTCGTACAAAAATCAGTAATGATGTCATGTCTATCAGTTCGAATTTGGCTGAAGCAGCCAGTAAAACTTAATTTTTATATATTTTTTTCCACTTGAGTCTTTTTTATTTATTTTTTCATTTGAATATAATAAAGTCTTTATTTTTCAACATTTCTTTTGAATTTCTTACACAATATTAAATAGAATATAAATAAAAAAAAACCTTTTTCGTGAATTCATGTGAGTTTTAAAAATTAAGTTTAAAGATCTCATAAAATAGTTTACCATATATTAATAAACCATGTGTCATTTTTTGATGTCATTGTTTTTAATGACATAAATGTTGTTCTGTTTTTAAAAGCTTTACTGTTTGTTTTATTATTTGAAGGGGTATACCGGATATTTATGCCGGATATGCTGGATATTGAACTTTTCTAAAGTTCTATAAGTGTTATGAAGAAAAAACAAGTCTTGCCAGTCTACAATAAATAATATTCAAGATCTTACTTCAAACAATCAAGAGTAAAACTGTATGAAATGGGATATATGCCGAAGAATATAGAAAATAGTAATAATAAAAAAAAAATTTGGTTGTAAAAACGATTTTTCCTTATACATTATTAACGCTTATACCTCTATTATACCAGTTTTTTCTTGATTTTATTTTTATATATCTTAAACACTATTTAATGTAGAATAGCAAGACTTGTTTTTTCTTCATAAACACTTAGACGTTTGTACATAACGCTACACAAATGGAACTAAGAAGATCTTAGAACACTAAAACATAGTCATAAAAAAAAATTCATTCTTATGATTATGATTAAGAACTAACCAATAATATTAAATGCTAATCCAAAAGTTAAGCTAAAAGATTTTGCGCATTGACTGTGTGATTTAAATGTTTCTTTGCAAACACCAACACACTATATCAAAAGTGCACTGAACTGCAAATACTTTTAATTTTTTTGGTTTAGTGGCTTTTTTTTTTTTTTTTTTTTAATTTTAATTCACCTCCTCAAGGCCGAGAAGGCCACTACAGACGAGGAGGCTACTTGTTTGTGGTTATAACCCTCTCTCAACTCTATAACTCCGAAACACGAACCTTGACGAACAAGGCCGTTGCGCGGAGAAACAAGTTGAGCGCGGTACTACCAGGGACGTGGTGGGGATCGAACTCAGAACCACTCGTTTATGAAGCGAGCGCTCTACCACTACACCACTACCGCATTTTTTGCTAAGAGCTTTTAAAATTTGCGTCAAATTATCTAATTTCAACTTATTCGTTGTATTATCCATACTGCAGCCGTTTTTTAAAACATCTTAAGGTAAAATATATCAATTTTCTGTTGATCAATTGTTCTAATTTGGCTCATGGTCTTGCTCAGTGGACGGTTAAGAATTATTTTGTTGAACAAACACGGACTCGAGAACGTATTAAAAAATTATAAAATTTTACTTAAAACGGCTAATTGTGTGATTGCTGAAACTATGTGCTCTGGTAACTATATCTATCTAGGTTTAGCTACTGGTATTAAAAACATGCTCTAAGATGATGAAGCAAGTATCAATAACAACATATATTTAATGATAAATTTAGATAGTCTTCAGCTTTTTAAATCTAGCAATACTCAGCTTTGACCTTTACTTTGTCAGTTTGGTTCTAAAACTCCGTTTTCTGTTGCTTTTTTCTGTGGCAAACAAAAATCTAACTCTTCTATGGAGTTTTTCAGACAGTTTTTAAAGAAATTCAAAGTACTTTTAAAAAATGGTCTTGTTTACAAAGATAAATTTTTTAATGTCAGTTTAAAGTTTTGGACATGTGATGCTCCGGCACTTGCATTTTATTAAATTTATAAAGCCACACAATGCTTACCATGGCTGTTAACAATACAGTGACAAGGGTGAATGGCAAAGAAGAGTTTTTTATAATCAGGTTAATTATGTTCTTCGTTCAGACGAACAATTTTCTAAAATGTATTATAAAGATCATCAAGTATCTAGAAGTCCTTTTATTGATTTTAATTTACCTTGTGTTTCTACCTTTGTTTTAGACTATATGCATTTAGTTTGTCTTGGGGTTGTTCGAATGCCATCTGATCTGTTCGAATGCCATCTGATCTGTTTGAATGCCATCTGATTTTGTCAGACAGGCTAGATCAC
This sequence comes from Hydra vulgaris, assembly GCF_022113875.1. Taxonomy (NCBI): domain Eukaryota; kingdom Metazoa; phylum Cnidaria; class Hydrozoa; order Anthoathecata; family Hydridae; genus Hydra; species Hydra vulgaris. The sequence goes on along the minus strand of NC_061160.1, from coordinate 705,100 downwards.
TAGTATAGTTTAAAAGATGGAAAGCTACAGAGTTTCGTTTATTTCTTATGTAAACTGGTACCTATGTATTGAATAATGTATTAAAACACGATCTTTATATACATTTCCTTTGTCTTAGTATTGCTATTTATGTGTTAGATGACAATAATACTTGTTCTATTTCCATTGGCTATGCAGTAATGCTGTTAAATTGGTTTGTATCTAAGTCTGTGGATTATTATGGTCCAACATTTACAACATATAATGTTTATAACCTGATTCATTTTGCTGAGGAGTAAATAATTCCATGTCGCCTTTTTTAATGACTTTTTTGTTGTACCGTGCAATTAAATTTATAACAAAATATTATCTGTGCCAAAAATGCTTCTGTAAAAAGAAAAACTGTTCAAAAATCTGAACTCAAACACAAAGTTATTAGTTTTAAGGGTAGAAAAAGAAATTTTTCCCATTATGTCATGATTGTGTGTTTTGAATAAATTTTGTTTGTTTTTTCTATTTAACATTTTTTTATTCTCAGTTGCTTAAGTTTTTGGATGCATTTTATTGAGAATTATTAGTTATGCAATATACTATATGGTAAATACATTTCGTACTATTTTAAAATTTATGTTGAATATTATATATTTAATAATGACATTTTGTTAAATTTTACTAAATTTTAGATACTTTTCAATCGAAAACTAATTTTCATTCTAACATTTCATTAAAATCCTAGTTGAAACATTCAAATTTTTCAAATTAAAATATTTCAATTAGAACGTTAAAAAGTGTTCTACAAAAGTTTGTTATTTTAAATAATTTTATTTTGATAGTTATAATAAAAATTAAAGTTTTTTTCTATGTCAAAGGGATTTGCTCAAAGATTTGCTGTCAATAATTTTTCAAAAAAAGAAAAACTCAGGCGAGCGTTATTTGATAATAACAAGTTAAATAAATTTCTGGTATTTATGTTCTGTCAAGTTTTGGCCAAGCCCCCTTATATGATGTCATTTTTTGTACCCACCATCATCTCTAAAGTAACATTAAAAATGTGTGTCAATACAAATGATTTTTTAAATACATTTATATAGTAGTAGATCTCAGCAAGCTATTTTATGGAACATTTGATAACTCATTAATTAATAAACCAACTAATCAAAATTTTATTCTATATCTATAATATACTCATTAACTTCCCATGAGTTCTTGAAGTGATCTTTGATAATAATGACAATTGTATTTTAAAAAATGACAAATGTCTTTATGTGTTTGCTTTGAAGTATATTTTATAATTCGATTGAATAACAATTATTATAATTATATACAAATCGTTTATTTTTGTAAACAATTAAATTTTCAATCAAAAGGTAATACAATAATAAAACGTTGATAAACTTTTAATTAATTTCATGTCTCTGGGAAATTTACATCGTATTCCCCATAAAGAAAATATGCCATTTCTATACGATATTGTAGATGTAAATACCTTCAAAGTTTGTTCGTATAAATATAAATAACTTTTTTCTTATATTGGCATCAATTGGTCTGAACACCCCCCTCCCCATTGTCAAGCTTTTTACTTACCCCTCCGACTTATATTAAATGATACATTTATGGATGGCCCCTAACCCAGTGGGAAAAGACGAATAAAAGACAACTTTTTTATGACTTGTTATGCCTTTTATAGTTAGTCTAAATAAAGACGTGGAAAAGACGTCTTTTAAAAAGGCGTCTTTAAAAAGAGGTCGTTTTTCTTAAAAAAAGACGTCTTTTATATCGATGACCTTTAAAAAAAAGAAATGAGAATTTTTTTATTTAAATCTGAAATTAAACAACACCCAGCACCCAGCAGTGCTTTTCTTTTTTAAGAGAGGGGAGGGACAAAATTCACTAACGTTTCCAAAAGGGACACAAATTAAGATGTTAATAAGCATATTATAATTTGCTTATTATACTTATAATAAACAAATTATTATTTGCTTATTAACAACTTATATTATTAATAAACAAATCATAATTTGCTTGTAGGAAGGAAAATTGACTATAATTTTTCCCAATAGAACGTAATAAAGTTTTAACTCATAATATTGTAATTACAACATTATTAGTTATAACTCTTATTGGTTATGTATTTGAATGGCTGAGAAATACAAGTTTTTCAATCTCAAAGCTTTTGAAAGGTATTTATATCTAAATAAAACGCAACTCAAACAAAATGCTCCATCTTCAGAAGATGAATATCTAAGCCATGAAAATTGTTTTAACGATAAAAGCTTGAAAAATTACCCATTTGTTTTTGGAAATGAAGTTTCATCAGGAAAAAAAAAAACATTTTGAATCAACTTTTATATTTGTAAATCTTTCAAAGTAGAAGCCTTTAAATGAAAACATGCAATATCATATTCACTACAGGGTTTACTTGGCAATTTCTTTTAGCGAGACTCTGCTCCCAAATTTTCAGTCTATCAGATGCTTTTGTCTTTAGTTTTAGAACTGTTTTCATTTAAAGATAATGTATTATTTGTATAAAACAATTTTTAATCAATAAAAGAATTGCAAACAATATTTTTATGAGAGGCAGACATATACTTTTTGTTGACAAGAGTACATGAAACAGTTTTATCATTAATGGTAGATATAGATGATACCTCATATCATATTTTTCTGCAAACATATGAATTGTTGATTGATTGGTAAAATTAACTTTTTTACAGATTTCACATTTTAACTATCTTAATATTTAACTATCATTTTAACTTATCTGGAATGAAAAGGAGAGGCTCATAGTGATAAAGCAACAAATTAACAATATCTGATGATGAACATAGAATAAAAGGTTTAATATTAGGATTAAACGTAATTTTATAATTTAGGATAGAACTAATTGTTCTACAGTAACACTGAACTCTTGTAGAACACACAGTTGAAAGAGCATAAACACAAAGAAACCGAGACCATAAAAATTCTTTACACATATGAAATGTTTCTTCCTTAACAAGGTCATCTTTTAATTTTCCTGAGTCTATAAAATGTGTGGATACAGACACTGCTAACAAATTATCAATTGATGAAAACTCATTTAGTTACTTTGAGCACAAGCTTACAAACAATGGATGGTTACTGTAAAAAGAGGCATTTAAATATAAATCAATTGCTGTCTGTATTCTTAAATCCATTACCAGATTATTATCACGACACAGATAAATCGAAAATAAGCTAAATAAGCAATTGTCAGTTGATTCAGATCTGTGAAAAGGGCAATTAAAAATTAGTAAAAATAATTCTACAATAAGCTCAATGGAAAATAAAATTGGATTTAATCATTTATTACAATAAATCAGTTTGGTAAAAAAGTTGAACCAATTAGATCAAGGCAAAAAATATATTTCATAATATTGGGATAAATAAAGTAAATCTTACTTCACCGCCATAGTTGTTCTTGACTCCTGAGGAATGTCGCGTTCAAATCTTTATTGACTTATGAACTTATGGGGAAAAATCAAACCAAATCACCAACTAAAAATCTGAATTATGAAGAAGATTAATCTTTACTGAAAATTCTGAATAGTAAAAATTTTGAGTTTTAAAAATATTCTGAGTTATTTTCAATAAATCTATTTTCGAGCAAATACCTTACAGATTGTAAATGCACGCCATATCAAAAATTATTTAAAAGTTATTTAAAATATTCAAAAAATTATTGTTAGAAAAGACTTCTTTTAAATTAGTCAGTGGGCAATCATCATATATTTAATTCAACTAACATGGCCTGAAGTTACGCTACCAAACGACAAAAATAAAACAAATTAAAGTACTTTAACAACTTTTAAAAATCTCGTCAGCCGAATACAAGGGCCAGATAAGTCACAAGATTTTTTGACTAACTTGGTCCGAAGTTACGCTACCGAAAAGAAAAATTACAAGCCGCGCACGACACGGGGCTATTGCGTGCGCATATACTTATCATAGTTTAATTGGTATTACTGTTTAGACCAAAAAAATAGAGATTTATATATATATATATATATATATATAAATATTATATATATAAATATATATATTTATATATATATATATATATATATATATATATATATATATATATATAATATATATATATATATATATATATATATATATATATATATATATATATATATATATATATATATATATATATATATATATATATATATATATATATATATATATATATATATATAAATATATATATATATATATATATATATATATTAGGGTAGGTCGATTTTAATTCCGCATATTGCGTACTATGCAGTAGTTGTAGACAGTTAAAATACGATTACTCTCAAAATTTGAGAGAATTTGGATAAAGAATCGCTTGCGGATTTAATTTTTAAGATTTGTTGGATTATGTAAAAAAACACCTTAAAAAGCGTTATATGCAAAACTTGACGTTTTAACTAAGTTCATATTTAAATGTTTTTCAATACAATTTGCTTTGCTGTATGATTTAAGTTTATAACAGTTTATAACAATTAAGCTAAATTTATATCAACTTGTTAACTATTTGAAGATTTAAATAGTGAAACTTTTATTCTTATATTTACATAAGAATATCCAAATAAACATTTTCACAAATTAAAAGATTTTGGCTATGGATATATATATATTTTAGGAAAACATTTTCAATTAAAAAATATCATAATAAGAATGGGAATAATGCTCTTTTGAAATATAAGGTTTACGCATCTTCCTAATAAGTAGTTTAGTTAAAATGCAGCTGTGTCGATTCTCGAATCCATAAACATATTGGGATGCGTCCGACACAAGTTTTACCGCTCGCTCAACACTCTGGGAGTGAGATGGAAAGACGGGGATTTCAGGTTTAACATTATTGTCAATCGCATATTGGATTTGCTCAATTGAAAAATGTTGTGTTGTTGGGGGCTCCGTAAATTTAGTAATGCTGATGTCTACCAACTCATACCAATGATTAGCATTAAAATTAATTTCTGGAATTTTTTTCAAATTTACTTCCAAACTTTCGTTGTTTACTCTATAAATATAAATCAAATCCAATTACCACATTTAATGTATCATTTTTTTTCAAAACTTTATTTTAGTTTACCATAAAAAAATACCTTTGCCTTAGACCCAGTAGGATTTGAAAACCAAAGTTTCGTATCTTGCTGTCATTATCTTTTAACATGGCATAAAGAATATTTTCAGGTTTTAGGCACAATGCATTGTTTTTAATGTTTTTTTTAACAATATATTTAACATCATCAAAGGGGAGATTATTTATTCTAGTGATAGTAGAAAAAATAAGGCGCGGGGATTCGTGAAATTTTGAAGATTTTTTTATATCGAACCACGCTGGAGCGTAAACCTGAACAATAAAACATACGAGTTTTTTTAAAGAAACACTTGGTTGATTGTCTCTAGTATACAAGCAGAGAAGGCGAATAGCTAGAGTTAACCACCTTGCATGATTAAGCGGTCCAATTTTATAGGCGGCCCATTTATCAGAAACTTTACCAAAGCCTATTCCTTTGCAATATTCAAATAAAAGTCTTTGATCGCAAATAAGGTCGACTAGAATTTCTTCTGGAATATATCCATCTACAATTGGGTTTTTAATACAATTAAAAAAAACTTGATTTTTATCCTGAATATTTTCAGCACATCTTTTGCCAAGTAGACCACTAAAGCTTCTTGGCCCAGTTGTGTCACCATCAAGTTTTACAAAAAGAGCTCCTAACAGAAGTTCATTTTGATGTAATGCGCATCCAATTAGATTAAGTTTTCTTTTTAAAAACTCTTCTAGTTTTACCACTAAGCCACTTATTGGTCCAGTATTGGTAGCAGTATTATCAAGAAGAACAGCTTGTATACTTTCCAAACTGTTATGTTCTTGTAAAACACTAAACGTTTAGGTAGCAAGAACTAAACCTGTAGCACCGGTGACAGGAATCGTCCTATGAGTCAAATAATTTCCACTCGATTTTCCATCTTCATAAGTAAATGTGAGGTGATGTTCAGGTTCAATGCATTTCTTTAGTACTTCTCCTTGAGGTAAGTTTATTATTATACTTGTTTTAGTTATTTGATCGAGCTTGCTGTCAACCCCAAGACAAATTAACTGTTTTTTTTGTTCTGAGTCCACCTCTTCACTAACGATTTTTACTTTTGACTTGGCCCTATCTAACTTGCATTTGTCAATCAAAATATCTTTAATATCAACGTCATTTTTCAAGAGATGTTTTATGTCATGTAGTAAAGCATTTGCTAGGGCTGCACCTACGTTTGACGAACACTCATTTCTGACTAATTCCATTGCAAATTTTGAAAGTTTAACTAAGTTGTATTTTCCAATAGGATTATTTACTGGTTTCCATTCACCTTCATCCTAAAAAGGGTTAATAAAATAAAACGCTTTCTGTTTCATCTGTTACAAATATTTCATGTATTTATTTCTACCAAAAATATTTACCTCCGTATTGGTCAAACCACTTGTTTCTTCAATTAAGTTTACTTGTGCTATGAGGGATTCGTCTTCATTAACTAGCTTATGAGATGTTTTTTGTCGTTCTTTATCAAGGCTTTGAATCCTTTTGACAGATAATCTATCGACGGAAGAAAGTTGATATGCGCCTTTTGGACCACTTTTTTCCCTCTGATCACGAAGATAAGCTCTGTCTTACAGAGGTACTTTATTACTTTGAGAACAAAGGCATACAATATGTTCTTCGATGCAATTTTCTTTATTACATGAAACTTTTCTGTCACTACAGGGAAACACATCTAATGAACAGGAACACGCAGAAATATCAAAAAGTTTGTCCAAGTTTGCATCAAGATTTCTTTTAGCGCTTGCTTTTCCGTGCTTGCGATTAATACCTTTTACAAGTACGAGAAGATCTTTAACTTTCCTATTAATAGATTTGTCAGTTATAAGAGGTAATCTTGGGTTTACTGTAGCCCAAATTGATTTTATATTATTGCTAATTTGCTAAGTCACTAATACGTTATCTGCATTTGGATTTATATGAATAAGATAGTAATAATACTGAATAACCTGTCTAAAAGTGCTTGGATCTGTCGTTGATAGTTCAATTGGGCCGCCACAATATTTTTTTTTTCACTTTTCATCCTTGTAATTGCAACCTTTACTTTCGGCATTTTTATAGATTAATTATATATATAAACTGTATTAAAGTATTACACTCAGAGTAATGGGCAACAGCGTGAGTTTTTAGTGGGGGCCAAAGCATCAAAAAAACCTAAAATATTAAAATTTACTATTAAAAACCTGCTTTGATAAAAAAAAAAAGAAATAAAACTCTTTTGAAAAGATTTGGGGGCCATGAATTCAGGAATCTCAGGAATTGAGTAAAACCATTAGTTCCATCGAAAAGTTTTATATTTTAATCTACTTCAGAAATTGCAAATCAAAACTTATGTAATATAAACAGTTTAAAACATTACTCTAGATATAATAACCATAAGTATTTACCTTTGATATTAAAAGATTTCTTTAAATTGCAGTTTTATTTTTGAACCTACTTTTTAATAAATTTTTTAATTTAACTTTAAAACTAACTTTAAAATACAAGCAAGAAATATAAATACAAAAAAGATTTGCTAAGTTTAAGAATCCATAATTTCTGGAATTGTTTTAAGAATAATAATTTCTGGAATTTTTTTCAAATTTACTTCCAAACTTTCGTTGTTTACTCTATAAATATAAATCAAATCCAATTACCACATTTAATGTATCATTTTTTTTCAAAACTTTATTTTAGTTTACCATAAAAAAATACCTTTGCCTTAGACCCAGTAGGATTTGAAAACCAAAGTTTCGTATCTTGCTGTCATTATCTTTTAACATGGCATAAAGAATATTTTCAGGTTTTAGGCACAATGCATTGTTTTTAATGTTTTTTTTAACAATATATTTAACATCATCAAAGGGGAGATTATTTATTCTAGTGATAGTAGAAAAAATAAGGCGCGGGGATTCGTGAAATTTTGAAGATTTTTTTATATCGAACCACGCTGGAGCGTAAACCTGAACAATAAAACATACGAGTTTTTTTAAAGAAACACTTGGTTGATTGTCTCTAGTATACAAGCAGAGAAGGCGAATAGCTAGAGTTAACCACCTTGCATGATTAAGCGGTCCAATTTTATAGGCGGCCCATTTATCAGAAACTTTACCAAAGCCTATTCCTTTGCAATATTCAAATAAAAGTCTTTGATCGCAAATAAGGTCGACTAGAATTTCTTCTGGAATATATCCATCTACAATTGGGTTTTTAATACAATTAAAAAAAACTTGATTTTTATCCTGAATATTTTCAGCACATCTTTTGCCAAGTAGACCACTAAAGCTTCTTGGCCCAGTTGTGTCACCATCAAGTTTTACAAAAAGAGCTCCTAACAGAAGTTCATTTTGATGTAATGCGCATCCAATTAGATTAAGTTTTCTTTTTAAAAACTCTTCTAGTTTTACCACTAAGCCACTTATTGGTCCAGTATTGGTAGCAGTATTATCAAGAAGAACAGCTTGTATACTTTCCAAACTGTTATGTTCTTGTAAAACACTAAACGTTTAGGTAGCAAGAACTAAACCTGTAGCACCGGTGACAGGAATCGTCCTATGAGTCAAATAATTTCCACTCGATTTTCCATCTTCATAAGTAAATGTGAGGTGATGTTCAGGTTCAATGCATTTCTTTAGTACTTCTCCTTGAGGTAAGTTTATTATTATACTTGTTTTAGTTATTTGATCGAGCTTGCTGTCAACCCCAAGACAAATTAACTGTTTTTTTTGTTCTGAGTCCACCTCTTCACTAACGATTTTTACTTTTGACTTGGCCCTATCTAACTTGCATTTGTCAATCAAAATATCTT
>NC_061160.1:666223-691223 GCF_022113875.1 Hydra vulgaris | reverse complement strand
TGATTAATAGTATAATCGCTAAATCGGGTGGAAATGTAGCTAAATTTAAATCTTCAACCTCTACAGCATTACGCGCTGCAGATAAGGTCATTCATGATGAATCAAAGAGGATCAAGGATGATTTAAAAAGTTTAAGAAAAATCAATAAGAACATTTTAGTTTAACTCCATTTTGATGGAAAAGTATGTCATGAATATACTGATGGGAAAAAATTGGAACAAGATCGATTAGCAATATTAATAAACGCTAACAAGGAAACGCACCTGTTGGGAAATCCACCCATTTCTTCTGGAACTGGCGAAAATCAAAAAAATGCAATCAGAGATATTTTAAATAGCTTTAACCTTACAAACAATATACAAGCTGTAACATTTGATACTAGCAGAATCAATGCTGGAAAAAAAAATGGAGCTGTATCTTTACTGGTAAATGAAGTCTTTCAACGACCAGTTCTATCTATTGCATGCCGACATCATGTCAATGAGCTACACATAACACATTTTTGGAAAAATTATCAAAGTAGCATTACTTCTGGACCAGATAATCTGCTGTTTAAAACTTTAAAATCAGCATGGAGTGATCTTGACGCAGACAACCAGGTAGGTTTTTACAAAATTAGCTACCATTTTGTAAAATATTATTTTTTCTAAATAATTTTCTTTTTCCAATTTTGAGTTCTTTGAATTTTTTTTTACGTTTCGAATAAATAAGGTTTTGAGAAGATTGACTATTCCAGAGGAAACATGGCTTGGTCATCAAAAGCATGAAAGCATAACGTTCTGCAGAAATATTATCACTAGTGAGTCTCTAAAAAAGGTAGCCAATAACTAGATATCTGAATTTGTAGGTATCTATGTAGTATGTACTTTTATGTTGAAATTTTTTTATACATTTTTCTTTTTTAATTCTATTATCCTTTATTATACTAAAATATAAATAGGTTTATTTTATTATACCTAAATACTTATTATTTTATTTCATTTTTAGGATGGGGCTACAAGGAAGGGCTACATTGAGCTGGCAGAGCTTACAGTTATGGTGCTTTCTGAGGGCAGGTACAAAATTCATACTCCCGGAGCAGCCCACCATGGCCGCTTTATGGCAAAAGGTAAGGAATTGTAGGTTCATGATAAAAAAAGGTTCAAGTTGCAAAAAAAAGAATTTGTTTTACATTATCAAATATTAGTCTTTTTAAAAAATTAAAAAAAGAAGACTTTTTTTTATAGGTATCTACTACCTAAAAGTCCAACTTATGATGGATGCTATACCTAGTCTGGAAAAATGGCTGAAGCATGAAATTACTGAAGTGGTAACTTTTGTCTCTGTTTTCTATACTACCTGGTTTCTCAAAGCTGAACTATCCGCTGCTGCTCCGAATCAGGTAGGTACCAACTTAAAAAGTATGATATATATATATATATATATATATATATATATATATATATATATATATATATATATATATATATATATATATATAATATATAAAAGGGTTCTAGTTTGAATAAAAAGTTTTGATAGTTATTAAAAGTATCTAAGAAATAATTTTTTTTTAAAGAAAGATTAACAGTTTTTTGTTTTATCCAGGATATGAGAGCGCTTTGGCAAATGAATAGGTTTAAGGAGTACAATTTGATTGGGGCAGAATCAGTCATTAAATATATCAAACGCCACACATAGTTTCTGGACCCTTACCTTATTGTACTAGCTCTAGCTGATGAAAAATGTAAAGAAAGAGGTGATATTGCTCAAAAACTATACAGCTATGAATTTCATAGTATGGATGAATGTCCGTTAGCCCGAATAAGTGCTAACATAGAGGTCCTCAATTCGTTAGACTTCAGTGGACCGAAGTCTCCCAGCTTAGTTCATTTGGTCACAGAAAATTCGTGGCTATTGTTCCTTATGATAGGCCAAAGTAAGTGACTGTCAATGGATGAAAACCCCTCCAGAATATTGAACTTGCAACGATTTCTACTTAAAATTTCAGGAGGCAGTTTTTAGTCTTTCAGTTGTTAATGATTGCTCGGAAAGAATCGTTAAACTCATAAAAGACAAAATTGATATTGCCCGAAAAGAGGAGAAAAGACAGGATTCACTTATATTTTTGCATAATTACAAAAGGAAGTATGGAGGAAAAACTAAGAAATTCAAGAAAAACAAAAAAAAAAAAAACAGTATAAAAATATAACATAACATTTTTAAAAAATAATTATAAATTTTATAATTATAAAGAAATTTGTTAAACAAAATTGCTAGACGTTTTATTCAATATAATTAAATTTTTTTTCGTTTCATGTAATTTAATGAAGTTTCATGCAATATAATAAAGTTTTTATAGACCTTTAATGCTATATATAGATGTTTTATGCAACATAGTTAGGTTTTTTTTTCCAAATGGCTTAACATATCCATAAAGATATTGCAATGCGTAATATTCTGTAAAAATCTGCATAACTTTGCGTTTTTGTAGATAAATTTACAAAAATTATTTCAATAAAATAAATTTACCATGCATTTTAATTTTTTTATTCTAACTTAGAAAAAAGTCAAGAAAAAAAAACATTCATTTTTTTTGAGTTTTAGTACATGCTCAAACGTGCGAAAAATGGGCTTAAAAAAGGGTAAAAAAGCCTAAAATATGACTTTTGAGGCACTTGAGCAACCCCTAAAAGTTGTCAAAATTAAAAAAAAAAAATTCTAATAATAAAATAAGGGTCAACGCAGCAGATAACACTCCATGGTACTTAAAATTTTTTCATGACCTCAAAATGAAGCAGTCTATATATATATATATATATATATATATATATATATATATATATATATATATATATATATATATATATATATATATATATATATATATATATATATATATATATATATATATATATATATATATATATATATATATATATATATATATATACAATCAACATTTTTTATTAAATGATTTGTTTAATTGTTTTAATGCAGCATCATGGGCATAGGAAATAAGTGTTACTCAAACACTTAATCATGTTAACTAGCAGTAAGCAACCCGTAATTAGTAGTAAATAAATAAAGCAACCCGGGTTAGTAGTAAATAAATCATTACTAGCAATTTGATCTTTATTTACTTTCTCTAATGAAATATAAATTTATTTATACATTTTTTTAGTTGAGCTCACTTTTATTTTTCTTGGCTTCTTAGTTTAAGAGAACTCTTAGCTTCATTGAAGATAAAGTTAATCATTTCTTTTGCAATGTTCACACATTGAATGCGCAAATCACAACTATGCAGTAGTTAAAAATGGCTTGAATTATATGCACAGAACATCGAAGTCAAATTTTCAAATTCCGTAAAATTGTTTAGGTAAATATTGGGAATATATTCTACTCTTAATTTTGCTTTAAGCTGAGTCGTTTCTTTTTTTTTAAACTTTTCATTTTACTGAGTGAAGAGCTTAAAAATATGTCACTATCGCACCTAAACTTTTCAATGTTATTAATATACTTTTTAAATATTTTAAACATCTAAAATATTACACCCAAACTTGTAGGCATAGAAGTTGGATTTCCGGAAAAACTATAAGTTGAAAAATATATCGCAATTCCGAAAAGGGCTTAGCCCTGCATACGGATCCTATATTATTATGATAAAGATTATTATAACCAACCTTTTTTTTAATTAGTAATTCAGCAGAAACTTGTTTATAAAAGAACAATAAAAGAATATATGGATTTACTTTAATAGCTAACGTGTATCAACATATTTATTTCAGCATACATCCAATCCATATTTATACTAATTTTATAAAATGTCCGGAATACATTTTGCCTTAACTTGGCGTTAAATTATTAGTTTTATTTCATCAATTTTTGTATAGATCAGGTTAATAATAAAAGCAATTGGATTTTACTCAATATTTTTGAAGTAATTATTCAGCTTTAATAAAATTGATAAAATCATATAAGACAGTTAAAAAAATATTTAAACCTTTGTTCACTTTTTGAAAATCCGTAAAAAAGCAAGTATCAAGTTTACATATCTTTAAAAGAAATTTATTTACATGATATATAGTTAAATATGTAATAAAAATATTTTAAAATAGAAGCATATATAAAACACATTTTTCTTAAAAAAACAAAGTTGAAGCCACCATTTACAGCACCGAGGAGCCAAGCATAGCCTATTGTAAAGAAAACCCTATCAAATAATTTAAAATATTTATTACCGATAGGGACGACAATTAAACATATTTAAAAAGCTACGTGATTCCATATTAGTAGGATTGTTATAGAAAAATATATTAAAAAAGTATATTTAAAAAGTTTATTTAAAAAAAAGTGTATTAAATAGAAAACAGATTTTCAAAAACTACCTCATTTTGTAAGCATTTTGCCAATGGTGTTTAATTTTGAAACCAATATCTTTAATGAAAAGCCGCCTTGTTTAACTATCTCATTCAAAGAATAAAATTATTAACACTTAAAGATAAAGAAAAAAAACGAATGATATATAAACAATCGTACTATAGTATTATATAAATAAGTAGAAATATATGAAAAAAAAACAACAACTTGAAAACAGTATACCTGCTTTTGGTTGCTGTAGGGATGCAGCTGTTCTTTTTGGTGTTGTTCAAAAACGTAATTTTTATGTTGGCTTTTAGTAAACTTTAGTTTAATTTAAAAGACATCACAACGGATTTAAAGTACTCATAATAAAAAAAGCAAAACATAAAATGCTTCAAGGAGCCAAACTATAAACATAAAAGATGAAGAATCAAATTGAGATAAATAAATTGTATTTATATAGCTAAATATATTGCCCTGGGTTTTGGTAAATTTTAAAAGCAGTGAGTTCAATAAATGAAACATACCAAATAATTGTTTTTAACAAAAGAATGCAGCAGTATTTTATTATGATAATTGTATAATGAATCAATTCAACTTTCGACTTTAGATTTTAGGGAGGGGTATTTAAGAGGGCTTTAAATTTGAAGTCAGGTTTAATTGGTGAGAAAACAATTAAAATTTTCATTAAAAAAGATCAAAACAAATCAAATATACAACATAATATATATTTAAAAAAAAATTACAAAATTAAAATTAATTGCAAAATTAAAAAAAAAAACACCGAAGAAAAAGCAGCAACCAAAAAGTCATAAATATCTCTACTGATAGAAGACATTTACAACCTTTTGGTTGCTGATTTTTTCTTCGGTGTCTCCCAACACCCCGGTATGGATGAGCCCTCCATTTAAAGGAGAGCTCATCCATTCCGCCATTATCTTTCCATTTGTTGAAGGACCTCTCTGAGAGAGGTCCCGGGTGTTGGGAGCGGTAACTTTTATATTCTTCAAATGAAAAGGAATCTAAAGTGACAAATAGAAGAATATAATAAAAATTATACATTTGCAATTATTTAAAAAAAAATTAACATAACCTCACCATTTTCATTTGAAACAGAAGATGCTAAAAAAAAAAAAAAGAGAGCAAATTAATAAGGGTTAAACATGCAACATTTTGTATTTTAATAAATATATAGGGCAATAATGCAACCAGTTCAAAAGTGTCATATTTATTAACTAATTTTTCCACCTATTGCACATATTTCTCCATATAAAACATATAAAATATAAAACACAGCCCTACCAGCTATACTTCCATCAGACACTAAAAACAAATATATACTTAAATAAATATAAAATAATCGATAAAATATGTTAACATATAAATATACACATATCTAAATAATTGTATAAATAATTGTAATAAATATATAAATATCTAAATACGACTATTTTCAACACGCCTTATAGCACTTACATCATTTTGTAAATACATAACTTCATCTAGCCTGTCATTCATTTCAATGCCATCAATTTGATTAAACATATTTATCAAAGCAACACTAATTATTTCTTTTTTTTACTACACTAAAGTTAACAATAAAATAAAAAAACTTATTAAATAACTAAAAAAATCTTACTAAAAAAATTAAAAAAAAAAATTCTCAAAACAAATATATATAGAATCCAAACCAATGCAAAATAAAATTAATTTGCCATCATCAAAAGTAATGCAGGTTTCTTAAGTTTATTTGATAGAGGTTAAGAAAAACCTGCAACCATATCAGCAAAAATTTAATACAAAAAGTTAAAGTTTATTCTGTTTCTAATAAAAAAAAAAAAAATGTAGAAACAAACAACATATCTTCGCAGACAGCGTCATAAGGCATGCGTTGGGAGAAAACATTGAGCAAAACAGGTAATAAAACTTATTAACGCGTTGTGTACAATAGAAAACGGGTTACTAACGCAGGTTTATAAATTTTTTTCCACCAACACACTATTACGCTGCCGCAACTCCAAGGATATACATAGTTATATATATATATATATATATATATATATATATATATATATATATATATATATATATATATATATATATATATATATATATATATATATATATATATATATATATATAGAATATATCTATATATATATATATATATATCTATATATATATCTATATCTATATATATATATATATATATATATATATATATATATATATATATATATATATATCTATATCTATATATATATATATATATATATATATATATATATATATATATATATATATATATATATATATATATATATATCTATATATATATATATATATATATATATATATATATATATAAACATATATATATAAAATTATTTATTAGCGAAAACATATGAAAATCAAAATTTTTTATATAATATATATAGTATATTTGATAAATAAACCTTTAAAATTTTTTTGATTCAACGACTTGATTATGATAAATAACAACTCTGTAAATATAAATTTTCTAATGATCTAAATCTTTATAAATTAGATATTTTATTTTATATCTTAATTTTAAATTAATTAAATTTTATATATCTTAACTATAAATTAAATCTTTATAAATTAGATATAAATAGAAAAACAAACATATAATAAGGCAAATTATTACACTTTTTGAAAAGAAAAAAAACATATTTTTTTCAAAGAGCCAAAGTATTAACGATACTTTAGATAAATCTTATTTATAACAAAATGTTGTCATGGCTTTTATCCCAATTATTAAAAGCATTTGAAAGCATAAAAACTACCCATAAATATCTTTTAATGGTAGACACCAACTAAGAATTATAGTAATCTATATTTTCAAAATTCACATGTATAACACGAAGCTTTAAATTGAAAAATACAATTTTTACAAACAAAGATTACAATAAACTAATTACTTATAAAATTTAAAAAGATTTTATAAATACTCAATGTCTACTTAGACATTTTGAAAAGATTACGATTTTGAAAACTTGTAACTTTAAATTTAAATTTTAAAAAACTGAAACTTTAATTCTACCTCAAAGAAAACAGATATATATTGAAAAGTATTTTTATTTCTTTTTATAAATTTAAAAATGCTTTTAAACTTACTCCCTCCAATATAATTATATAATATATATAGTATATATGATAAATAAACCTCCACAATTTCCTTGGTTTAACAACTCGATTATGATTAATAACAACTCTGTAAACATGAATTTTCTAATAACCTAAATAAATTACAGATCTATAACACGAAGCTTTAAATTTAAAATTACAATTTAAAAAAGATTACAATAAATTAATTACTTTTAAGTTTAAAAAAGATTTTAGATTACCTATAATTTTAAGCTACTAAACATTATCTAATTAATGTCAACTTGGACATTTTGAACTCGTACCATGAAAGGTTGAAAGGAAATCTTTAAGAAAGCACGCGGTAAAGAAAAGTCTAGAAACTACTTAAAAAGTGTATTTTACAGATACAGAACCGTAACTATAAAACAATACGCGTAACTATGCGCACTAATAATAATAATATTCAAGCGGCTATTAATTATAGAGATAATAATAAATTATTGTAACAACATTTATCTTGGTTTTGACATCTAGCCATTGGTAGTAAAAGTATGCTCCATGATGATGACATGTGTATTAACTAATGATATATATATATATATATATATATATATATATATATATATATATATATATATATATATAAATTAGCTCCATGATGATGACATGTGTATAAACTAATGATATATAATATATATATATATATATATATATATATATATATATATATATATATATATATGTATATATATATATATATATATATATATATATATATATATATATATATATATATATATATATATATATATATATATATATATATATATATACTGAATACATTTATTTATAACAATTTATTCATAAATTATGAATAATATTTTTAATACTTTTGACATGGATACTTTTAGTATTATAAATACAAAAATTTTATAAAAATTTTAACAACTTTTATAATTCAATTTATCATTATTTAACTTATAAGAAATGATTTTTTAAAATAAAAATACTTCAAAATGTTTTATTGATATCATTTTTAAAGCCATTGTTATTATTTTACTAATGTGTTATATAAATATTTATATACAAATACTCATTTAAAGTAATATTAAAATAATAGTTAACAAAATCTTTGCAGTTATTTAAAATGCCTGCAATATTCTGAATGTACATAAAACAAATAAAAATATAAATAAAAAAATACGAAAATTAACTCTAAATTAAATACTTAACATATTTTGGTAATTTTCCACCAACACGAGAGAGTTGACATAAGAAATAATAAAAACAAGTACAAAGCAAGCGCATTGAAGTGTTTTACACAGGGGCAGATTATGACTGAGGCACGTGCCTCTGGGTCCCGAATCATATAGCCCCCCGATTTTATTAACACAACTTTTTAAAAATCACGTTTTTTATTTAAAGTATTTAAAATCATGTACTTTAAGTATTTAAAATCATGTACTTGAAGTATTCATGAAAAGAGTAAAACTGGGTCAAACCGCACACTTATCAGTTTTAATAAAATAACTTTTTTAAGTTTCAAATTTTTTAATTTTTTCATTAAATAAAATAAAAAACTACATAAGAATATATGAACAATTAGTGAAAACAATGAAAAGGTGTTTGGTTTGACCCGGCTTTACTCTACCTCTTTTTAAATTTTTCATATTTAATTAGTTATGCGAAACCATCGTTATTTTTACGTAATATCACCCAACGGGCATTCGAACATTTAATCAACGTTTAGTTAATGTTCATTTTTAATGTTTAGATTTAATTTAGTTTCAATTTAGAACGTAGGTCAATCGAATGTTCCATTTAAACCATATCTAAATGGTTCGTTTTAAACGCTATTTAAACTCCATCTAAATCGTTCGTTTTAAACTTCGCGACGCACAGTGAGTCCAAACCGCGAAAAAGTGGCTAAAATATTTTTCCGATCTTTTCTTTTTATCAAAAGCAGTTTTTTTATAGTATTCTTATTTAAACTCAAAAAAAAATTCTTTTACTGTAAAGGAAGTTGAAATTAAATTGTTTTCGGAAAACATTTATGCTAAAGTGTACAAGAGTTTGATTGCAAGATTATTCAAGCGTTTTCTTTGTTGATGATTAAGCATGAAAAGATTAGAACTTTTGAACATAATTGAGGAAGTTGGTATTAATCATGTGGGTTTGCAAGCTGTTTTAGAAGCTGAAGTGAGAAAAAAAAGTGATCACCTATGAAGAACTGTCCGATGTGGAACTCTCAGAAAAAATTAGACTTTTTATTCTGAAATTTAGAGTAAAGTATACAAAGCATAATCGTAATTTTGCAAGACTAACTAAACAAGAAGTACCCTGGTTAGAGGGTGAGTTGTTTCAGAATAAAAAAGCTGAACTTGATTTAGCTTTAAAAGCCGGTAGAAAAGAAAAATGGACAGAGTGTTCATTAAGAACAAAAAGAAGGAAAGTTTCAAGGTAGTTTTAACTTAATTTTTAAAAGTAATTATTGTGTTTCTTTTAAAAAACATGTGACTTTAAAAACAAGTTAAATTATTTTATATATATATATATATATATATATATATATATATATATATATATATATATATATATATATATATATATATATATCTATATATATATATATATATATATATATATATATATATATATATATATATATATATATATATATATATATATATATATATATATATATATATATCTATATATATATATATATATATATATATATATATATATATATATATATATATATATATATATATATATATATATATATATATATATATATATATATATATATATATTTATATATTTATATATATATGTATATATATATATATATATATATATATATATATATATATATATATATATATATATATATATATATATATATGTATATATATATATATATATATAAAATAAAAATCTAAGTAAGGCAGGTAAGGCTCTTTAGCCATGGTGAAAATAAATCAAGTAGGAAAAAGAAAATTCTTATATAAGATCCCTTTTAAATGCGATTAAAGGTAGGAGGTGCTCTTAAACCTTCTATGGTAATCATTCTAGTGATGTGTAAAAGTACTCAGTCCTTGTATATAACAGTTTAAGGTTGGAAGAATATTTATTTGTAAAAGTTTGCTTCACGTTTTCCATAGCATTATTTTAGTTAAGAAATGATACTAAGGAAAGCTGCTTAAGTGACTTAAAAAAATGAGTTGAGTTTGAGTCAACTCATTTTTTTAAGTGACTTAAAAAAATTAGTTGAGTAACCTTTGTGAAAATTTGCATTATCATAATGGAAACACTTTAATCAATAATGATTATGTTTTTTTAGATTGGCTAAAACCCATTCAACTAAAGAGTTAGCAGAAGCTGCTTTTGTATATGCTAAATCAAGTCCTGAAAAGTTGGATTTGGGAATGTTTTCTCAAGTTCAAACAAGCAAAAAAAAAAAAAAAAAGAATAAACATCAGGCAACTATGATGTCTGCAGAACAAGCTTTATCACTTAAAATTCATTGTGATTTGAGTGATTCGCAATATTAGATTATTCGAAACTTATCTCTGACACAAAATGCTGACATTTATCCCCGTTAAAAACAATCCTAAAATCAAAAGTAGATTGTTACCCAGAGGGTTTGCATATTACAGAAACATCTGCAAAGTGTAATTTACAGGGCATGGTTAACCATACTTTTTTTGAAACTAAAGTCTGAGCAGCTTCAGAATTTAAATGAAACTGTGACTAATGGAGTATTTAATTTGAAATGTGGCATTGATGGGGCATCTTCACAAAGTGTTTATAATCAAAGATTTGATGATACTGATCTTACTACTGAAATACAAAATGAACAATCAGTATTTCAAACTGCAATAGTTCAATTGAAGTTAAGAATTGAGGATACAAACATCTGGAATAATCCAAAACCATCTGGCCCTCATTTCTGTAGTTATCTTCAAATACAATACCAAAAGGAAACAACTAAACTCATTGCAGAAGAAGAAATAAGTCTTAGAAAACAAATTGAAAATCTCGAGGACTATATTTTAGATCTACATCTCTTTAGTAATGAAAAGCATGGTTCCATAAATATCAAAATTGTTGTTGACTTAACTATGCTTGATGGAAAATCGATAAATGCTGTCATGGCTTTGAAATCATCGCAATCGTGCAATGTTTGTTTTGCAAAGCCAAGCGATATGAACAATCTAGTAAAAATCAGAATGTTCACTCCTGATGAAAAGTCTCTTAAAACGGGAATATCTACATTACATTGTTGGGTTAAACTGTTTGAGTATGTTCTACACTTTGGATATAAAATGAAAATTAAAAAAAATCAGGCAATATCAGAAGAATATAAGCTTTCTGTTGTTGAGCAAAAAAATGAAATTCAGAATCGGTTTAGAAGTGAGCTCAGTCTTGTTGTCGATATGCCAAAGCATGGCTATGGTTCTTCAAACACAGGTAACACAGCCAGAAGAGCATTTGAGAATGCAGATACTTTTGCAGATATTACAGGAGTTGATTCTAATATTATTGTTAGATTAAGAAATATAATGAAAGCTGTGTGCAGTGAGTACCACCTTGATTTAGAGGCTTTCAAAAAATATTGTTTAGCTACCTCTGAAATGATAATTGAAAAATATAACTGGTACATAATTCCACTTACTGTACACAAGCTATTAGAGCATGGTTATCAAATATCTGATTGCTTTGAACTCCCAATTGGTGTATATTCAGAAGAGGCTCAGGAATCATAAAATAAATACATTCAAAATGCAAGACTAAACCATACATGTAAAATTTTGAGAAAAAATGTAATCGAAAACCAATATCATTATCTGCTGTTGCGAAGTGATCAATAGTGTCATCAATCAGCTTCAAAATTACTAAATCCATTGGTGCTGTTAACTTAGATTCCGAAGTTTTAAAATTGCTGCTTGAAGAATGATTTTTTAAATGTTTTTTTAGCTTTGTTAGTTGTATATATATATATATATATATATATATATATATATATATATATATATATATATATATATATATATATATATATATACATATATATATATATATATATATATATATATATATATATATATATATATATATATATATATATATATTTATATATATAAAAATAATTTTTTAGCTGCTCGAATTTATAATATATATGTATATATAAATAATATATATATATATATATATATATATATATATATATATATATATATATATATATATATATATATATATATATATATATGTATATATATATACATATATATATATATATATATATATATATATATATATATATATATATATGTATATATATATATATACATATATATATATATATATATATATATATATATATATATATATATATATATATATATATATATATATATATATATATATATATATATATATATATTATTTATATATACATATATATATTATATATTCGAGCAGCTAAAAAATTACTTTTTGTGCCTAATACATTCATAATGATGTTATAGAAATTAAGAAGGGGTGAAAAGTGGACATTTAAAGTTTTTTCAGTTTTTGTGACCATATACACATTTTAAAAGTTTTAAACTCTTCTTTAAAAACACAAAATCAAAAGCAAAAAAAATCGAGTTATTGCTTTTTTTTTATTATTGAAACAGTAATTATAATATCATAAAAAAATAAAATAAAAAAGTTTGTCAATGTTGCAATGATACAAAAAAAAAAACTAACTCAAAAAAATTTAAAAAATTCTTGAAATTTTCTCGGATTTTTTTTAAATTATTAAGCGCTTAACATTATCGCGAAACTTGTAAAACTCGTAATAAAAGTTCTGCAAAATATGTTTTCCAGTAATTGGGCAAATATCCTTTCTAAATTATAAAAAAAATTAATAATATTGAAATAGTTTTTAAAGCCGACTTTTGGCCACTTTTTTATGATTTGGACTCATAGTGCGACGTTTAACTTTATTTTACGGCGCTTATTTAAAGAAGCATAAATAAATAAAAAATACTGATAAACGAATCAAACTTTTCGTTTATTTAAGCTGCTAAATAAGTACCGTAAAGAACAGTTAAACGCTGAACGCATTATCTAAATACTCAAAAATAAATCAGACATTAAACAGATAATTTTTTATTTATATAAGTCTAAAACACAAAAAAAATCATTTTATTTATTATATGGATTATCGCATTCGTAATCATGATCGGCTCCATAATGATCATTCTAATCTTTGCTTGAACTGATTAAGCCTCTTCGTTTTAAGAATTAAAAAAAAAGACATAACCTTTCCTATTTCCATACAGAAGGGAGCCATTCTAAGATAAGAACCAATGCACGATACCATACTGCAGATACCGAAGTCATACAATCTTTTTTCTAAAAATAATAAAAATAACTCAATAAACATCTTCATTCTATTCATATAAATCATTCATTCAACAATCCATTTAACATTTATAATTCTAAAGTTTTATAGATTATAGAAGATTGTACATTGTACAGTACAGTGTACATTGAGTAACTATAGTAACAATTCATAAAGAACATTTTTTTAAAACTCTGTATAATATATAACATTTATATAATAAATACCTTATTAAAAAAACTTGTAGTTATCGCAGTTATGGGTTGATAAGTTGCATAACTGCAGGATAACTGCAGTGCCTTTCCTAAACAAAGTAATACAATATTATATAGTATTCTATTACTTTATAACAATAACTGTACAGCATATATATATATATATATATATATATATATATATATATATATATATATATATATATATATATATATATATACATACATATATTGTCTTGAGGAGCAGTAGGCACACTCAGTATCCTGTTTGATTGAAACTTTCTATTTAATTGAAAAGTTGTGGAGATACCGACAGTTTCACAGCAATATAAATAAACATGTAAAAATAAAATTGTAATTCCTAAAATTCTTTCAAGTTAAAAACTAATCAATAAACATTATAATTAAAATTTATATATCAAAATCATATATGTATCAACACGCAACTCAAGCTAAAAATTAAGTATTACTTGATCAATCCATTAGTTTGTGCTTTGATATAGTAGTTATGTGAATAATAGTACTTTAGAACTCAATTTTCGAGCTAACAGAAATAGAGACTTTGCAAGTACTGATGGGTAAGCTACAATGTAATTAACTATATAGATATATTATGTATGCAAAGTTATTCTAAATAAAAAATTTACTAAAGCATTGTAAATTTGATTTTAAAAAGTCTATCCTAAAAGGATTACATTGCTAAATATGCTCATAAGTCATAAAACTAACAGGTTTATTTAGAAGTAAAGGAGTTCTATATAAAAGATATAAATTTAGATATCTTACTTGATTGGTCCATTTTACAGACTTTTGGTATAGCAGTCACACTTGATTTGAAAAAAGATCTAAATATCTTAGATTGCAATTGAATGGTTGGGACAAGGTGGCTGTGCAAGTAGTGATCGTTTAACTAAAATGTAAATCCGAGTGTATATTGTTTGAGATATGTTCATTACAATTATAATTAGTCTTCAAATATAAAAGTAGGACAACTTACTTGCATAATCTTAACTTAATGCATGCAAGTATTTCTAGCACTAAGGTCTTCACAAACTTTATTTCATGTTTATTGTAACATCAAATTAGCTAACCTCTCAATATTCGTACCTTTTGCATTAGCATTAACCTAAAATTTTTCCTCAACTAAAAAATAAGAACTATTTTACTTTACCGTAAAAATGATTTATAATTTACTAATTAAAACTTGCTTCTTTTTTATTTTACATAAAAATTAGAACAAACTAAATAAAACTATTATTTTTAAATTTATAATATATATATATATATGTATATATATATATATATATATATATATATATATATATATATATATATATATATATATATATATATATATATAATAAATTTAAAAATAATAGTTTTATTTAGTTTGTTCTAATTTTTATGTAAAACAAAAAAGAAGCAAGTTTTAATTAGTAAATGATTAATCATTTTTACGGTAAAGTAAAATAGTTCTTATATATATATATATATATATATATATATATATATATATATATATATATATATATATATATATATATATATATATATATATATATATATATATATATATATATATATATATATATATATATATATATATATATATATATATATATATATATATATATATATATATATATATATATATATATATATATAAATACATATATATATATATATATATAAATATATATATATATATATATATATATATATATATATATATATATATATATATATATATATATATACATATATATAATATTATTTACTTTAACAAGCGATTTATTCAATTTTTAGTGTAATTTTTCCATAATTAACCATTTCTACTGTAATTGCATTAAACTAGTAATATTAACTTCATAAAAATTAAAATAAAAACTAATTTAAATTAGAGTAACGCACAATTATGGATTAATGTTATTATTTTCAATTTATATATTATTAGTTTCTATATAAACATTAACAAATTAAAATGAAACCTTTAAATGATTTGTATAATCAGTACTTTTGCTTTTTTTATTATCTGCTGATTATCAATGCCTTCTGTAGTTTCTGTTATTTAAAACTTTTGCAATCCTTAAAATTTAAAAAGTAAATTGTTTAACATTTTTTGAATAAAAATTATTATATCACAAACTAAAATAACAATTCTATAAAATATCAAGCTCTTGGTTCTTCCAATTAAACAGCCTGGCAATATGACATTTTGCTGAAATGTTCACACTAACTTTGTTAAAGGTACATTAACTTGTAACTAAACTTGTTAAAAGTTTTTAAACAAGTTTAGTCGTCTAGTTTTTTAGCTTTTTTTTTTTACTTTAGTTTTCCTAATTCCAAGGGATGACATACATATACATACTATATATTTAGACCCGTAAAATTTCAAGCTTGGTAGGTCTTTCATAACATAATAAAATAAATGAAAAATAATGCAATAAATATTTCAACATCTTTTAGATCAAGATCATAAGATAAAAACAGAACAATTTGAAGTCTCTTTTAACTAATTTAAACTTTAAAGACTTGAACCAATCATCAATGTACCTTTTAAATATAACAGGAATTACCTTTAATCTTACATTATTTTTTAAGCGTTGAATTTTTATAAATAGCTTTTTATAAGCCTGAGCAATTAGATTATGATTTAAAAGGTAAATATCTGACAGATGTTCAAATTTTAGAATCATATTTAAAAGTACAGTTTGCAGTTTATCTTGTGATACTAAAAAAATAACTATAAGTTTTAAAAACACAACAGTTTTTATCTACAAAATGATCTTTACAGAAATAGCCATTAAATTAATTATTATTTCAGAAAAACCTAAATTTTAAAGGAGTAAAAATGTCACAAAAAATCAATTTACCACTTGCATGTGTACTTGGCTGTTTCCTGCTGCTTTAATTGTTGTTGCAACTGACTGGACTGTATATGAAATACACAATGTAACAAAAAAAAAAAAATTTCTGTTTATCAAAATTTTTTGATGTTTCTTAATTAATTTGAGTATGCTGAGTCTGAATATGACATTGGATTTTTTATTGCATCATTCGTTTGGTCGTAAAAACAAAAAATCAATTAAACATATAATTAATATAAATCGTTTTGCATTAGATTCTACTTTAGTCAATATAAAACATTTACTAATTCAAAAGTGTTATGTTATGTTACAAAACTTCATGTTACATCATGTTTCTTACATATATTACATAATGTTACATTATATTGTATTGTAACAGTCTCTCACAATCTCAAAAAACACTAAAAGTGAACAGTAGAACGAGGTTTTCTTTTATGAAGTTTCTCGTCATCGCGTATCAAACACCAGATGTAGTCACCCATCATAGCTGCATCCCATCTGCCCTGGTATCTTTTCTCCATTGCAAGAATATCCTGATGGAAACGTTCCCCGTGCTCTTCACTCACATCACCCAAATTTGGTCTGAAAAATTCCAAGTGTGAATGCAGGTTGTGCAGCTTTATTGACATTCTGCATTTCATATCTGCGTACCGTACAATTAAGTTTTCCACTATCTCTTTGTAGTTATCACTCTTATTGTTGCCTAAAAAGCTATGAACAACATGTCTAAATGCAGTCCATGCTTCTTTTTCAACAGCAGACATTTTGTCCTCAAGCTCCTTACATGCCAACATAACTTTAATCTGTGGACCAACGAATATACTTGCTGAAATTTTTGCATCTGACACCTTTGGAAACATCTGCCGAATATGCTGGAATGCTGCACTATCTGGGTTTAATGCTTTGACAAATTGTTTGATAAGACCAAGTTTAATGTGAAGGGGTGGTAGTAAGATCTTTTCAACAGGTATCAGAGATTGATTAATAACATTGTGCGAACCAGGCTGTAAATGTTCTCTCACTGGCCACTCACGTCTTGTGAAGTGCTGGTTTGCAGCCCTGCTATCCCATAAACAAAGAAAACACGAGTACTTTGTGTATCCTCCTTGCAGACCGAGAAGAAATGCTAGCATCTTAAAGTCTCCACATACATCCCACTTGTAACTGTCGTAGTTGATTTTCTCAAGCAACAACTTCACGTTCTTATAGTCTTCCTTTAGATGAGCGGAATGAGCTACTGGAATCGAAGGAAATCGGTTTCCGTTATGGAGCAAAACTGCCTTTAGACTTCTTGTTGAGCTGTCAATGAATAATCTCCACTCTTCAGGATTGTGAACAATGCCAATGTCATTGAAAAGACCACGAACGTCATGACAATAGCATAGTGATTCTGATACTACATAAAAGTATGCGAATGTTTCATGTCTTTTTCGGTATTTCGAAGTTCTGCAGCTTGGATCTAATAAATTCCATTCTTTCAAACGTGATGTCAGAAGTTCTGCATTTGATTTAGTGAGACCTAAATCTCGTACTAAGTCATCAAGTTCTTGTTGGTTAGGGAAATGAGGTGAATCATTCGGTTCCCTGAAATCACAGTCATCATTGAGTTCATCCGGTGAGTCTACTTCAGAATGATATGCAGCTGCTTCTTCGGATTGAGGTGGAGTAGGAACAGGCAATTCATCACTGTGTGGAACTGGTCCAATAGAAGATGGTATACTTGGATAAACTAGAGTCAGCCTATCTTTCGGTTTTTTATACTTTGAAATGTCTACAATTCAGAAAAAGCAGTCATCATGATGGTTCGTCGGTTCTCTCCATATTCTCGGAATCGCAAAGGGCATTGACTTTCGGATTCCACGCAGCCATCCTTCCAGAGTTGATCTGCAGTTACCACAACTGTAGTGTGGTGCCCACGATTTGTCCTGATCTCTCATAGCCATGCCAAAATAAGCATGATATCCAGTAAAGAATTTTGTACCACTGACAATCTTATGTTTAGCTTGTGTTGGACTAATATAGTAACCACAGAATAACCACATAACAGAATGAGTCAGGACAAAGCTTGCAGGATCTACTAGACATATTCACTACTTCATGTAGCAGTTGTAATTAGTTAAACTGAAAATAAACACACGAATATAGTTAAAATCAGCATATATATATAATGTTTTAATTGCATTACACATATACGAAAACTCCGAAATATACTTTATGCTTTTTCTCAGGAAATCTTGATGATAGAGAAAAACCAATGGTACCACTGAAACCAGCATACAAAAATTATGTAAGAAACATTAAAAAATTAACATAAACAAAAATGTTGTTACATGGTGATATTAAATGAAAGTAAACACGCAAAACTTAATAAACAATAAAAAAAAATATTTGCGCAGATTCTAGAAATATAATATAACTATATAATATAACTATATTATTGTTCGATGTCCATGTTAACTTTTCTGCAAAAGATAAAATAAATGATACAATATAATAATCTATCATATCAGAGGTAAGTAAATTTATTTTCTTTTTAGTGTTTATCATATGTATGCATAATGCTTAAATTTAAAAAAATATTTTTTAGTTTACACTAAAAGCCTACACTAAAACTGAAGATCCATTATATAAATATTTGAACCTCATAATTTTTGATTGGCACTAACTGCACTAAAAGTATAAATACTATAACATTGGTATTCGATCAATATAATATCTATCATAAACAAATAGATGTTAGGTCTTAATACAAACAAACAATAATAATTTTATTTAGTTATTTAAAAAGTAGTTACCACTTAAAAGTTAACCACAATATAATACTAAAAACAAATTTCTTTTATTTCTTCTAAACTATTTATTACATAATTTAAGATTCATAAGAAATTCTAATTTTTATTCATTAATGTCCGACACATTGTGTGAATTAAGTTAGTTCGGTACGGAAATTGTTTGATTTAGCTTTTTAACGCAAATTAAATATTCAGAACACGTTTAGAATAGATTCCTAAACCTTTAGATCGACGTAAATGCCATCTAAACGTGATCTAAACCAATTTTAAACCAACAAATGCCCGTTGGGCATGTAAAAGTGTTTAAAATCTAAAAATAGATAACAGCTGTTATCTATTGTTTCTCTATTGTTATTTGTAACAATGAGTTGTGCGGATATCTTGGCTTTTAAACAACTTAGTTCATTAGTTCATTTCAACTCAGTTGAGAATTGAAGTTTGCTGCAGTGACCTCCGCAAAAGCGGATTTTTTTCATAACGACAAGACTTAATTAAAGTTTTAGAATACAAAAAAAGAAAATATAAAAAGATACATAAAAAGACGAATTTCACATTATGGACCTATGTGTGCATCCCAGTGGGCATTTCGACGTCAAAAAAACGTCGAGCGACGTCGGATCTCGACGTCGGATCGACGTTGGGTTTACATTGGAAATGGAAATGTTATTGACGTCAGATAAACTGACACCGTGCGATGTCGGCATTCCAATGTTAATCCAACGTGTTTTTTGTAAACTAAAAAATGTTGCCTTTAGCAAGAACCAAAGACCGGTCTATTAGATTCTAAATCCTACGCGCTTAACACTACTCTACGGGTACATATTATCTAACGTGTTTATTTAATGTATACTTATAGCTATTTGGGAATTATTACTTTGATAAGAAATAATTTTGTTTTAATATTACATAAATATTAAAACGAACGGTTATATTTTATAAAAAATATATACTCAAAAATGCTAACAGTTAATAAACTTTGCTAGTGCATCATACAAAACCTTATGATGTTTTATCAACCATTATTTAAACTAGCTTCCACTAATAAGAAACAAATTTGGTAAACATTTTTATTAAAGAGCGCAATTGAACACAAAACGCTGGGTTTGCATATAATTTTCATCAGCGACGTTTTACGATGTTATTCCGACGTCTTTTTATGGACGTTGGATCGACTTCAAAGGACGTCAAGGGACATCGGATGACGTCCGTAATACGACGTCGCCCGACGTCTTTTTATTAACGTTGAAACGACATCCATATTACGACGTCTTTTTCATGTCGTCGGAATAACGTTAAAAGACATCAAAACGAGGTCGGGGATGTCGAGATATTGACATTGCTCTGACGTCGCTTTACTGACATTGGAACAACATCGAAATAGATTTGTTGACGTCGCTGATGAAAATCCAACGTAAATCCGACGTCGGATTGATGTCGGGTGCCCACTGGGATAATTATATAAGTGTTTTCTCTTTACTTTTATTGCTTTGTTTGACCTAATTGACCTTTGCTTTTCGCCTACTTTTTGTAATTTTTATTTATTAGTTTGTGACGCTTTTTTATTGAAACTACTTTTTATTAACATTGATTGTTGTTAGTTTACTTTATTACATGTTTACTTTATTACAATGTTTTGATTGTTATGTTGTTCTTTTGTAAGTTTTTCTTTGTTGTAAGTTCTTTTGTTTTGTAAAGTATTTTTTGATTTTTGTTTTTTGTTTGTTTCAGTTTATATCTTATTTATTTGTTTATTATTTTTGCAGTATTGCAATTGTACAATGTTTGGAAGAAAATATGAGACTGGGACTGTAAAACGAAAAAGAGCTCTGGCTAAAGAGGCTAGAGAAAAAAGGAATGTAGCGTGCTCATCTAAAATGGAAACTTTTTTCCATTGTGCAACAGTTAAGATACAGAAATAACAGTTGGATTTAGAAAAGTAAAGTCCAGTACCCGAAAGTCAAGAAGAATGTGAAATCAGAGAAGTTAAAAATCAAGAAACAGTTGATCTTGAACCGGCTACAACTGAAAGCAGACAGTAACACTGAACATGAATAAGAACAAGCAGTGGTAGACCTGCCAATTGTTTATGAAACTAATCTGGGTTTATGGAAAACAGTTTCATCAAACATGCAATCTCATTTTATCTGCACCGATGGTATTAAATGTCAACGCAAAGATAAAGAATTTTTGCAATCAAAACTCTGAGATAATAGTTTAAATGAAAACGGTGTTGTACTCCTTCATTATTTACTCGACATCATAAATTAATAAACTGGTATTAATAAATTATTAAACATAAGTAATAAACATAAATTATTAAACATAAGTAATAAACATAAATTATTAAACATAAATTAATAAACAAAATTTAAAAACATTATAAACTAGTGAGAATTCTGAACGTACATGGCTTTGCTACTCACCATCGAAAGGACATGTTTATTGTTTCAAGTATAAGCTTTTATTATCGGATATAAAAAATAATTCTTCTTTCACACAAGGGTTTAATAAGTGGAAAAATGGGCAACGTGATGTCGAGCTACATGAAAATAGTGAAAGTCATATATCAGCTTGTTTAGGATTTGCACAGCGACGCGGTAAGATTGGTTGCGTAGATAAGAACAGGATAAGCATTCTTAAATGATTCTAAGTATTGGTTGCCTGTTCTTCGGGGGACGGTGGATATGGTAAAGTTTTTAACTGAGCGTGGTTTGCCAGTGTTAGGGTTGGCATGAAGAGCAGTTTGGTTCAGTACACAATGGTAACTTTATAGGTTTCCGCGAGCTATTAGCTTTTTTTGATCCTTTTTTGGCTGCACATATTGATAATTATGGCAACCCAGGTTGTGATAAAACATCATACTTATCTTCTACAGTCTGTGATGAACTCATTAATTTGAAAATAAAGCAAAATACTAGTGTGTCAATTGATTCAACTCCTGACTTATCGCACATCGATCAGTTGTCTGTGACAGCTTGTTATGTAAACAAAGGTGAACTAAATGAGCATTTTTTGACATTCATTAAGTTGAAAGTTACACTGGTATTGGATTATCTAATGCATTATTGGAGTTCTTAGAGAAAAATATTTTTGACATTGGCAACTGTCGTAGTCAGACGTATGATAATGCATCAAATATTACTGGCTGTTACAACGTTGTTAAGGCTGATAACTTATATGCTTGTAAATGTGCTATTTACTCACCTTGCTTTGCTCAATCATTAAATTTAGTTAACAAAAATGCTGTTGGTTGTTGCAGTGCCGCAGTCGGTTTCTGTAAAATTGTACAACGGATCTACATATTATTTAGTGCCTCCACTCATCGATAGACAGTCCTGACAAAAACGCTAGCCAAAGAAAAGATACTAGAGCCTAAAACTATCAGACACACTTTGGTCAGTACATGTTGATGCAATAAGTGCCTTACAAAAAGGTTAAAAGATTATTTAATACGAGTTAATGTGCTGATTCCTATTATCGATCAATTAAAAGCAGGTCTGGCTCACAGATCTGCCGCATATTCAGATGTGGGTTCATAAACAATTTGAAAACAATCAGCAGATTGGGGTTCATAAACAATTTGAAAACATTGACTCGTATAAAGCATTGTAATAATTTAGCAGCACATTACTTTTATGACATTGAAATCAGCTTGGGAGAGAAAATCGTTCAATTTCGGTAATAGGCAGTCACACACACGAATTCCAATGATGCAAAACAAGCAAAGAGTTGTTGATGTACCGCATTTTGCTCAATGATGGTTTAGTCGAAAATATTCCGAATGCTGCAGTGGCTTTTAGAATTTACCTCAGCCTAAAGGCTGCAAGCTTTACAGGAGAAAGAAGTTTTTCGCAATTAATGCATATAAAAAATGAATGCCGCACTATGATTTACAAGAGCGGATTGATATGCTTTCTTTGATGTGTATTGAAAGTAAGATGACAAGACAACTCTCATTTAGTGACACTGTTAAACAATTTGCCACACAAAAATCTATAAAATGTCACTTTAATTTTTAAATACATGAAATTTTTAATACTGAAATATTAAATTGTACATGTCTATCACTTTTTCTTTAGTCGAAATGGTCCCCAAATTATTTGTGCCTCTGGCCCCAGATCCTCTTAATCCACCCCTGGTTTTACATATAAGATCTTATTTAAATGTTTGTTTTTTACTGCGCTCACCAAGGTCAAGCCTTAAAAAACCCAAGCTTATTTAATAAACAGTTAGAATTGTATAAATAATTTTGATTGAATCATGGCTAAATCATAAACATAAAAACATTTTTATTCAATAAATTTTGTAACAAAAAGACAATTTTAAAACATTTGAATTATTGAATAACAATTTTGTTACGCTGCAACCAATCTAAAGTGTTTAAAAATATTTAAAGGCTGAATAAATAGGATGACATAACTTGTAACAGTAAATGATTTAGGTTTAATTTAAAAAAGTGATTGTAAATTATTTGTTGTTTCAATAGCTAGGCAATAAAATATATTGTCCAGGTTTTTTCTCTAAATCATATTAAACATATTGAAATCAAACTCACAAACTGTTGTTCAAAACCTTTAATAAATGGCCTTGAGGAGTTGTAAAAAAAACATAAAAAAAAAGTTATTTTTAGTTGCATATAATAAAGCCAACATTGTCACTCTGTTTTAACTCTGAAATCAGGGAAATATGAGATTGCGTTTTATTTCGAAAATTATATATTGACTGAGTGTGTATAAAGTAACACTGTGTGTGTATTGATTCAAATAAATAGTTTGTTTCTGATGACTAAGTTCTGATATAAAGTTTAGATGTTCTGTTGCTGATTCTTTAGGATATGTTTTTCGCTTGCTTTATAGTAAGAAGTTCTGAGTTCTATCCCTGCCATAAGCCTAAACTAATGTTTGTTTAAGACCTTAACATATTTATTAGTGTACCTTAGAGAGTCGACAAATAGTGTATTTTTATCAAGTTTGATTTTGTTGATAAATGAAATTTTGTTGAAAATGAGCCTTTTATCAACTTTAAGAAAGATGATTATGAAAAACAAAGTTAAACTAACTAAAAGACTTAAATATGTCCTAATCTTCTGATTTGTTAACAGAAGACATAGACTCATGTTTTGTATTTCAGCTTTCATTAACCATAGGCCTTAGAATGCTGTGATTATTAATTTTGTAAAAGTTTTAATTATTGAAAGGTTGATAAAAAAACAAAAACAAAAACCTGCAGCCGTATTCACGTCTCTCCGTTAAATTAACAGAGAGTTCAAGTGACCGT
>NC_061160.1:656223-661223 GCF_022113875.1 Hydra vulgaris | reverse complement strand
ATAATAATGGTGTTACTATTATTAGTTATAATCATGCAAAGAAAATGTTTAATAGTTAATTGCACCACAAATTATTTAACATCAACTTCAGAAGAAAATCTTCATGTGTACATGTTTCCAAGTGACACACAAAAGTTACAATATTGGTTGTCATCTATTCCAAATGCGTTTGAAAAAGTAACTTCAAATATGTGTGTGTGTGAAAAACACTGGCCACCAGGCTGCAAAATGCACAAGCCTCCTCGAACAAAGTTTGAAGTAAGCATCCTTAAAGTTGTTTTTATTGATAAGATTTACAATGACTAACTTTAATAATATCTTTTTTAAGGTTCCTATTGATCCCCCATCTATTTTTCCTGGATGCACATCTTTAATGGTGCTCCAAACAGTCTTAACACAACCAAGATCTACAAATATAAATAAAACTTCTTTAACATCACGAAATGCAATACCTGATGAATTGGATGATTTCAATCAAATTGATTTAATTAGATTTTATGATGTTGAAATAATGTTGTTTGAAATAAAAGAAAGGTAAAATTAATTTTTTTTTCCTTGCTTTATGATATTTATTTGTTTTGATTTAAAGTTTACTTGTTATTAAATCTTTTTTAGATATCCTCAATACTTTGCATTCATTGAAAATTTAAAAGTCATATTGTTTGATGTTTCTCGATCATGTCTACCTGAAACAATATTTTCTGTTGAAATTAACTGTCATTCACGTCAAGTTAATATTTATTGTAGGCATACAAAAATTAACTGCTATGACCTGCTCAATTTTTCTCATTGTCTTACTCGGTGGTCTTAGCTTGAAGCTATTGTCAAAAGAGTTTGTATCTCTAGTCCTGAAATAAAAGATGAGGTATTAAGTTTGATTAGTCAAATTGAGAATACATACAGTGATACTTCTGAAGAAATTTCTTTTCTCATTGAACAACTACGCCTCACCACTTATTCTCCAAATGGACTGCGCTTTTATACTTTATGTATACTTCGTGCACTTGAACTGTATTTGTTCTCCAGATGTTGTTATTGACATTTAAGAAATCTGCTTTGTTTGCCCAGTCCAAAGACTCTCATTTCAAAATTAGGAAGAGTTGGAGAAGTTGAAAATGAAAATGAGTGCAATAATTTAATCAAAGTTGTTTTTGAAAATTTTAATATTTCTGAAAAGCGTTTCTGCCTCCTCTTTGATGAGATGTATATTAAACCAAGTGTTAGTTTCAGAGGAGGGCACCTCATTGGACATAGTGAGGACAATCCCACTAAAATTGCAAAAACGTTATTAGTCTTTATGATTAAATCTATGTTTGGTAAACCTTCTTTTGTTTGTCGAATTGTGCCTATATTTAAACTGTCAGTGCACTTTCTTCACGATTTAATTATAAACATAAATAAACAAATAATTGATGCACGAGGAGAATTACTGTGTCTTTTATCAGATAACCATCCCACAAATCGAAGTGTTTACCAAAGTTTCGTTGTTAATAAAAGTTTTCCATGGCAAGGTGTTACAGAAAAAGAAAAACGAGTTATTATGCTACACGATCCAGTTCACTTGTTTAAAAGTATAAGAAATAATTGGTTTACGGAAAAAACTCAAAGAATTAGTTTAAAAATTAATATTCAAACCACTCTCTGGTGATTGGTCTCACATTGTTCAATTATGTAACAGACAAAAAATTTGTGTTGCCAAAACTACAAAGCTTTCACGCAAATCAGTGTACCCTAGTTTGATTGATAAACAAAATGTTGCAAACATGGTTGCTGTATTTAATGAAAAAACTGTTGCAACATTGAGATTAGCTAATTTTGAAAACACTGCCTGTTTCTTAGCACCAATTGTTTTATTATGGAACATGCTAAATGTAGAGAGGAAGGGTTGTGATGTTTTACTTAATGAAATCAATAGGTCTCCTTTCCAGACACTCGATGGCCTTAGATTTAAAGAAATTTTAGCATTTGCTGATGCAACTTCTAAGATATCAGAGGGAAAGGAATTAAAGGGCCATAATGCTTTTACACCAGAAACAAAACATGCTTTAGTTAACACCCTACAAGGATTGGTAGAATTAATACAAAAACTGCTTTCAGAAGATCACCACTATGTTCTTTCCGATATTTTTCAAACAGATCGTCTTGAAGGTAAATTTGGCATCTACAGGTAAAATTATTTTTGTGTTATTTATAGTAAAGAAAATTTTGTAGATTTGAAAACATAAAAAATATAAAAAACAAATATTTCTCTCATTTATTTAAATGTATTATATTAACATACATAAGTTTAACGATGCGTTTTTATTTGACAATT
Source organism: Hydra vulgaris (assembly GCF_022113875.1). Lineage (NCBI taxonomy): Eukaryota > Metazoa > Cnidaria > Hydrozoa > Anthoathecata > Hydridae > Hydra > Hydra vulgaris. The sequence continues at coordinate 658,909 of NC_061160.1, read as the reverse complement.
GCTGTTTTAACTATAATTTAATACTCGGTTCAACTCAATTTATTTGGTTACATCTTTTTTCAATTTTTTTGCTTATTTGTAGACAACTAAGTGGCGGAAATTATTTTATCTTCTATACTTACCAAATTTCCTCCTTTAGAGAGACATGATAAATAAGAATCAAACCAATCAAATCCATAAAAATTTATATTAATCCGTAATTATGTTAATCCGTAATTTATCCGTAATGTTACTCATAATATGACAAAGTTATATCTTTTTGCAATTTTTTTGCGTATTTGTAGACAACTAAGTGGCGGAAATTATTTTATCTCAGGAGAACAAGTATTGAACAGTTTGTATCTTCAGCGGTTAAAATTATTCAGCAAAATAGTTTCTTTGGACGAAACTGACATTTATTGCTCCCGCATACATTCAGACTGTTGCACAATGGATCAAATGGAAGAGGATATTGTTTATTTAGATGAATGTTTAATTAATGCAGACAATGAATCTGTTAATGATCAGGAGAATGCTGCCCTTTTTTATATGCTGGTTATGTACAGCACAAGATCGATCCGCAGCGTGTAGTTGATACAACAACATCACAATTAGCTAGTTTTGAATTTACAGATTATGTTTCACGTGGTAAATTGCGTTATTCTGGTGATACTCTTCTACAGTTTATTTGTGTTTGTTATCTACTGTTTAAAAGCATTCCAATGTCTGAAAAACGTTTTCAATGTGTTGCTTATTTAAAGAAATTATTTTTATTCATGCATTCAACATTTCCATTTGATTTAGAAACAGACAGTATAGGTGTTGCAAAAATCTCAATAATAACTACCTGTTTCTTGAAAGGTGTTACGACCCTTGATAATGCATCTGATATTGTTTCATTAAACAATGAGGACAGAAAAAGAAAGAAACGTAATACTTAGTGGTCTGCAGCCGTATTCACGTCTCTCCGTTAAATTAACGAAGAGTTCAAGTGACCGTTAAGAAAAAAATTGTTAACGAGCCGTTACAAAACGGATGGAGAAAAGTAGTATTCTTGTCCTCCCGTTAGGTCACCGTTTATTAACTGCTCCGTTAACTTTGTCAGTTAAATTTCTTCCGTTAGCCCGCTTCGTTAGCTAACTTTCGTGCTGTTTTTTGCATAGCATCCAAATGTTACAAAGCCAACTGGCACATAGTATTGTTTAGATGGTACATCACAGCGTAATTTTTTTAATTGTTTGCTGCGTAATTTTTTAAACTTAATTTAAACAAGTTAAAGTAATAAGCCGTTTTAGGACTTGTACTAAGTACTAATAACCGTTTTAGACTTGTACTAAGTACTAATTTTTTTTATTTTTAAATTAAACTTTTTATATTTTTAGAGATAAAAAAAATATAAACACCATCAAAAAAATTGAATTGAAGCTACATAAAACTATGAAGTGGAGTTACTCTATACAACTCTATCGCTCTATCACAAAATAACAACAAATACAAAATTAATAAACCATTTATTATTATAAAAAAGGAATTTGAAAATGAGTAAATTTATTTAGATAAAATTTGTTCAAAAATGTTGCAAAGCAAAATCATCACGAAATTGGAAATTGTTTTCAGCTACTATATCTTCATTATCATTTTCATCATTTTCGATTGGATTTTCATCCATGTCTCCGTCATTTAACTGTATTGCTAAATTGTGCAATACTGCGCACGCAGCAACTAAGGTACAGGTTCTTTCAGGGGTCATTCGAATTTCACCATGAAGCAAATGAAAGCGTCTTTTCCACCTTCCAAACACTTGTTCAATTATAACTCTTGTTTTTCTTAAAGAAATACTATATCTATGCTGAGATGCTGTAGTTGGATTTAAATAGGGCGTCAGCAACCAACGAAAACATGGATAGCCGGAATCACCAATAAGTAAGCCTTTAAAAGTTCCATCCATAAATTTCTTACCAAGTTTTGACTCTCTTAAAATCCTTGCATCATGTGTGCTCCCAGGCCATTTTGCAACAACATCAATGAACTTTCCTTTGTTGTCACACACCGCTTGGACATTGATTGAATGATTTGATGAGCTATCAACATAAGCATATTCATGCTCGTGTGGTTTCTGTATGCAAATATGCGTGCAATCTATTACGCCAGTTACTTGTGGAAATTCTGCAGATTCATAAAATTCCACTCTGCTCTCGTTTAAAACGTGTTGATTTGTTGGGTATTTGATGTATTCATTAACTCGTTTTGCTAGACTTAAAGAAACTCGACGAATGATTCTTGAAATAGTCGGTTGACTTAAAGCTGCTGTAGAGTCATCAACCACAATTTGAAAAGATCCTGTTGCATAAAATCGAAGTTCACATAACAATTGCAAAATAGGTGACACAATTAAAGTTTGGTTTGACTTTGGCTGTAAATCTATTTGCAGCAAATCTGTCAAATAGAAAATAGATGCTCTACGAAACCTAAACCTTTTATATAAGTCTATGTCATCATAAATATTGAGTGGGTTAATTCGGTCTCTGAATATTCTTTCTCGTCTGAGAGCTCTTTCGACAGCAATTTCTTGACATCTAACTTCTGCAAAAACCAGTTGCATATGTATGAATCGGGGCATTATGAAATATGCTTACCTTACGATGAAACAATATTGAAAACTCTTTATTCTATATGTTTAATGTTAATGCTTTTAGTTTTACTTCAT
>NC_061160.1:481176-655224 GCF_022113875.1 Hydra vulgaris | reverse complement strand
GGATAATTTACAGTTTTTTTGTAAAAAGTTGTTTTATTTTTAACACTCAATCAACACAATTTAATTTTTGTTCAAAAATAGTGATAAATAATTGAGCCATAACATTTTTTTATTAAATTTCTATTCATAATTATATATTTTTTTAACAATAGAAGTGTTTCGCTTTTTTTTTCATCGGCCCTGTCGTCAAAACTACGTGAAATTAGAGTTTCGCGTCCCGTTGTTTTAGTAGTCCCTTGTTAAAATGATGGAAAAACTGGATACATAACTTCACGGAATATTCAACAAAGAATCAAGTCAAACAAGTTTAAACTAATTGATTACCCACCCTTAGGTTTAAAAGATATTTATGTGCTCCAACTAAATGTAATACAGAGGTAGATTTTATCTGCTATATTTACTGCATATATTTGTTTTCTATCATCCAAATAATTATACTGCATTATATACTGAAAAACAAATTTATGATGTTATCTTATTATAAGATATTATCATAAATTTGATAGGATATAAGATTTATATTGTGACACAAAGTTTCACCCTGTGTACACAATTTGTGTATACATGCATTTTGTGTATGCTGTTTAACTTTTATATGTCGGAATATAATAAAAGTAAACAGACATATACAGCACATTTTATGCTTTTCGTTGTATTACAGCTTTATAATACAGGGTGAAACTTTGTTAGATTTCGTTATATTACAGCTATTTAATACAGGATGAAACTTTGTTAGATTTTAGCTTCAATAGATAGAAACTTTAATAGATTTTTTAACAAAATTTGTCTGTGCATTAAATAGTAAGTTTAAAGGTAAATGTGTAATATTATATGGTACTTTTATTAATTTTATATCTTGCTGTGTAGTATATTTAAAGTGGTATTAAAATTTTAATAAGTAAATATCTAATTAAATTTAATTATTTATTCAGAATAATTCGCGAGAATCATCGCCATTTGGAAACTACACTACAGTCGTGTAGTGAGTATTAAAGATGTTTTCTCTGCTATTAATATTGTACATGGGCAGAATGGTCTGCATCTTGGGGCTTTAAAAACTTATAAGAAGTTACTAATTACTTACTGATATTTTTTTTTGTTTTATGTTGTGCTTTTTCTATTGGTATATTTACTTTTTATATGCTGTGGAAAGTATGATAATTTTATATAGCTTCAGATAAATACTAAATACCTAAAATTTTATATTTTTCTACATTTTAAAGATTTAGTTTTCAATGTAGGGTCTTGCTGTATTTATAAACTAACTTTTTTTTTATAGAATATTGAGGGTTATGCAAACATTGCAAGAAAAACAATTATTAAAACTTTCAGTTTTTATGTCTTTAATTGAATTTTTTAATTTAATTAAAAAATTCAATTAAAGACATAAAAACTTAAAAATTAAAAAATTTATTTAAAGACAATTAAATAAATTTTGAATTAAAAAATTCAATTAAAGACAATTAAACGCTTGCTATCAAACGTTGTTCCAACGTTTGATAGCAAGCGTTAGAACAACACCGTTATGCCGACGTTGGAACATCGTTGGAATTTAGTTAACTTGCGTCGCGACCAAAATACAACCAAATTACAACTACGGCTTGAAGTCTTCTTCTTACTGGGTGTATATATATATATATATATATATATATATATATATATATATATATATTTATACATATATATATATATATTTATATATATACATATATATATATATATATATATATATATATATATATATATATATATATATATATATATGTACATATATATATATATATATATATATATATATATATATATATATATATATATGTACATATATATATATATATATATATATATATATATATATATATATATATATATATATATATATATATATATATATATATATATACATATATATACATATACATATACATATATATATATATATATATATATATATATATATATATATATATATATATATATATATATATATATATATATATATATATATATATATATATATATATATATATATATATATATATATATATATACATATATATATATATAAATTTTTTTTTTAGAGTTGCTAACCTAACTATGGTCTAGAAAGTTGTTTTTTTATGTACTTATTTAGGAAAATATTTACTTTTATGGATTAAACAATGTCTTCCACCCGCAACTATAATTACAAAAAATAGCAGGCCCTATTATTATTAAAAAAAAATTTTTCAAATTATGTGATGTAGGTAGTCAAATAAAATGAAATTTTATAAAAATTTCAAAAATAATAATTTTTTTTATATAAAAATTATTATTTTAGATTTTATTTCATAATAACTATAGTTTTTTAACTAAAACTGAAAAAGGTGCTTTTTTACTAAAAACAACTTTTTTTAGTTATAAGATTTTTGTAAAACGATTATTGTTTTCAAATTTTTAATAAAATTTGGCTTCTTTTGAGTACCAGGTTGATCTACTTTTGAAAAACTTTTTTTTTCCAAAATATTTATTTATTATATTAGTAACAAGAAAAAAAAATTTTATGACCCACCCTAATTTATATATACGTAAACCGTTTATATATATATATATATATATATAGTATATATATATATATATATATATATATATATATATATATATATATATATATATATATATATATATATATATATATATATATATAAATGGCTAACACATTTTATCTGTAAAATTTAATCTCCGAGATTTAAGTGCAAATAAGTCTATAACTTTTTCTACATCAGGTACTATTTCTTTGTGAATATGCAGTAGAGCAAGATTGTTTAATCTCTTAGATGACATAGTAAATCGTGTGTAATTTTTTAATCGCTTCATGGCTGAAAACGATCTTTCATAAGAAGAAGACGTTACAGGTAATGTTTCTAAAATACGAAGGCAAACTCTGATTTTTTCAAATACATTATTAGGAAGAATTTTTAAAGTACTTGAAATGTTATCTGGCAAGCAAATATTTTCCAGAAGCTAGTACCTTTCCCACAAATCAAGTTCGGCACTTAAAGAAATTGCACATGGTAAATCAGTTACAAAAAAATTAACAAAAGTTATTATTCCAGACAAAATGATTTTTTTTGTCTCTAAAAAGATTGACTGGAAAATTAGGTTTTTGTCTCTAAAAAGATTGACTGGAAAATTAGGTTCCACCTAATTTTCCAGTCAATCTTTTTAGAGACAAAAAAAATCATTTTGTCTGGAATAATAACCAAGCCATCGTAAGCTGCCAAAGCATCATCACTAAATCTGTAATTCACTTCACCTAGAAGGTGATCAATAAGTGGAATAGATAATGATTTTTTGAAATAATCTGAAGTTGAAGAAGAAGCAACGTTATTTCTATTTATTTGACGGCTTAATATTCTTAGTTTAGCTTCTGCAACATCAACTTTAGAAGCAAGACAAATAATAGAAGCATACCACTTTATGTGATAATCATCTATTAAACTTCGAAGTGTTGAGATATAACTTTTTAAAGCTGAAATAGAACCTAAACCATCGCAAATATCAAATGTTTTACCTAGTAACATTTGTGTAACAGGAATTGTGTAGTCAAATACTGTCCGAGTTATCACTAAGGATGCAATAAAGTCAAAACTTGTAAAAAGTTTTAAAAAACAAGATGCTTGTGAAAATATCTTTTGTACATTTTGATTCTAGGTTAAAGCTCATTCCTTCAAGACAAAAAACAATTGGTACAAACAAATTTTCAAAATCATCCAACCCAGTTACGCGTTTAACCCATACTGTATGACGAACATCAATTAATTTTTTCTTTGTAGCAAGAGGGCAACGTTCTGTAATAGCTACTTCTAATAAATTTTGTCGTGATTCTGAAAAATTAAAAAATATGATAACCGTTTTGCATGCTCCATCATATTTCTAACTTTTTGTATCTTGCATAAGTTTGTAACACTAAGATTAAGACGATGACTGAAGCACTGAGTATACACTGCTTTATGGTTTAGATCTTTTATTCTTTTAACAATACCTTTAACATGAACGTAGCAAATGATGCACAGTCGTAACCCTAACCTCTGCAATTAGAAATATCAAGCAAAAAGTTTTTAAGAAAAAATAAAATAGTTTTGCATAGAGCTTCACCTGTTAAACCTAACTGACAATGTAAAAAACCCATAAATTCTTCCCTAACATCATATGATTTGTCTATAAATCTAATTACTAAAGACAATAGTTTCTGATTGGAGCAGTCAGATGCTTCATCAGCAATAATTGAAAAAAATTGATTTTCTTTTATTTTAGAAACCAAAATATTCTGGATGTACTGTCCACAATAACTTATTAATTCATTCTGTGACGAATTAGAAATATAAGATGCATTCTTTGCACAACTATTAAAATAATGTTCAAGAACTTTATCCCCACCTCTGATTCTGTAGTTTAAAAGTTCAATAAAATTACCTACTCCACCCACTACATAATATTTGCCAATAGTAGGATGATATTGAGAATCATCACAATGAGCTCTGAAAGCTATATTGAGTCGGCCTAAGAAAATGATTGAGTCAACAATTGAACGCAACTTATCGCGATTTAAAGCAATCTCTTTTTCATATTCTTTATTAATTATCTATATTTTTACCCTTTCACTCCCTGAGACCCGCACAGCGGGTCGTAACTAATATCGCGATTTTCCCTGTGATCCGCTGTGCGGGTCATTTCAACTTCTACGGTTTAAACACGGTTTTATAGTGTTTTTTGTTGTGTTCTTTACAGGTTTGGAAAATAGAATAGTTATTTCATCATAGGCTGAAAAACGTTCGTCAAAATTTATCTTAGTTAAAAAGATATAGCATTTCTAAAAATGGCTAGTTACAAAAACACTTATTCAAATATAGAAGAAATTTTAAAAATAGTTATGGATGAAAGTAGCGATGATATGGACCTTGGTGAATTATCAGCCGATCAAAGCGAACCTGAAACAGATTGGGAATACGAAGAGGAAGATATAGAGTTTGTGCGAGCTCCTAATTTACCTTTATCTAATGATTTTCAGAATAAAAACTGTTCTTCTTTACCAGAATTTTGTCAAATAAATCATGTTTATAAAATCGATATCGATGAGGAGGAGGAAGACGAAATTGAACAAAATAGTAGTGAGGAAACATACCCTAATGAGAACAAGGAGACCCTATTCTCTGATCAATTATTTGATTCCACCAGAGAAAATGGTATAGCAGAACGAAAAAGAGTAAAAGTTTGCGGTGATATTCAAAAAAACAGTGTCAATAATAAAAATCGAATACTTCTAGTTACTAACAGAGGTAAAGAAAAAAAAGGGAATAACAATCGAGGTTGTAGAGGAAGACCATTGGTTAGAAGAGGACAATCCAATGCTAGAGTTTTAAAAATTAATCAACAGGGAATTGATTTAATATCAACATGGGAGCGTGTTAAAATTGATAATACTGCAGATCCAACTATACCTTTTTTTGAACTAGAGGGACTTAGAGTAAGAATGACGCATGAAAATCCTTCTCCTTTAGATTTTGTTGAATTACATCTAACACCTAGTATTATTGAACTTATTGTAATTGAAACAAATCGATATGCTCAAGATTTTATAGATAAGAACCCGAATAAAGCAAGTAACGAGTATGTAGGAAATTGGGAACCGGTGACTGTTTTAGAAATAAAGAAGTATCTTGCTCTTGTTTTGCTTATGGGAATTATTTATAAACCTGATATTCATATGTATTGGTCTACATCTGAATTTTTTAGCACTCCAATATTCTCAAAAATTATGTCACGCACTCGTTTTCAACTGATTTTGAAGTTTTTACACTTCAACAATAATAATGATCCAAATTATGATGTAAATGACGAAAACCGTGATCGATTACACAAAGTACGACCATTAATTGAACTAATTAGAGACCGATGTAAAAATGTATTCTGCCCCGGACAAAATCTTAGTGTTGACGAATCACTTGTTCTTTTTAAGGGACGGTTGCATTTTAAGCAATATATTCGTACAAAAAGAGCACGATTTGGCATAAAACTATATGGTGTATTGTGGTAAAGGTATGTTTTATGAAGACGGAAATGAGGATATGCCCAGCACTGAGAGAATACCAGCTGCACTTATGGAACCTTTTTTAGATAAAGGACATATACTGTTTACAGATAACTACTACACAAGCCCTTCATTAGCAATTTTTCTTTTAGGAAGAAACACACACCTTTGTGGGACAGTTAAATCAAATAGAAAAAAGTACTGTAAAGAAATTGCGGAGTTTGCGTTAGAAAAAGGAGAGGCTGTGTTCTATCGATACACAATTGATTCACGTGTTATTGCATGTAAATATCGAGCTGTCAAAAATAAATCAGGAAATAAACAGAAGGTTGTATATATGTTGTCAACTTGCCATTTAGCAAAAATGATTGAAACTGGTAAAACCTATGCAAATGACTCTGCAATATACAAACCATCAATAGTGCGATCATATAACAGTCACATGGGAGAGGTTGACAGAGTGGATCAACAGTTACATAGTTTACGAACATTACGTAAAAGTTATAAGTGGTACAAAAAATTAGCATTTAGAATGATTTCACAGGTGATACTAAATGCACATAAAGTTTTTCAACACGAAACTGGAAAATCTAAAATAACATTCCTTGATTTTTAGCATGAAACTATTTCATCTTTAGCACTAATCAATCCAGCTATACCAAACAACCAAATACTAGATGATACATTATCTCGTCTTACTGGCAGACATTTTCCTTCGCTCAAAGTAGCTTCACCAGATGCAAAAGAAAAAAGACCAACCAAAAGATGTAGAGTGTGCTATGCAAAAGGAAAACTATCAGCTAAATGTCAACCACTAAAAACTACATATGTTTGTCGATTTCGCCCATCTGAACCAGGGCTTCACCCAGACACTTGTTTTGAAGCTTACCACACTCAAGTTAATTATTTATTATAGTTTGTTTTGTTTGTATTGGCAGACTTAATCTTTCTTTTTTTTTTCATTCTACAAACATAATAAAAAATTTAACTTAAAAATAACGGTTTTTTCAAAATTCTTATATTTTTAGAATCTCTCCTTTTTCCAGAGTTTTTGTGTTAAACCTTTTTTTTTTTTGCTATGAACTAATAGATTGATTCTAAACTGTTTTTAATTACGTTTAATTTGTTTATAACGTAATATTTTGGTTTATTTTTGGATTTTACTCCAAAAAAGCAAAATTTTGATTAATGTCAAAGGCCGTTTTTTGAGTCATGTGACGTCTTATAAGTGTCATAAATATATATTTTTTCCATATTTTGTTAGATTAATGTATTAGTAAAAAAGGGGCCAAGTTTCACATAGAATTGCTCATTATTTTAGTCACTATAAGCTTTTAAAGTGTTTGAGTCAGAAACGGGAATTTTGACTCTGGAAATATAGCGGAAATATCCCGGGAGAGAAAGGGTTAAATATCTATAAAATATCTATATATAAAATATCTATATTTTAAATATTTCCATTCATAGTATTTAAAACTGTGGAAATGATAGTCCAGTTAAAATAATGGAGACTTTGTACAGCTAAGTGATGTTCATAAATGTGTCCTTTTTTCCCATGATAATATCTATTAAAAGTGCATACAGCATCTGGCCAGTATTTAAATGGCTGAGAATACAAATTTTTACATCTAGACGCTTTTGAAGGGTAATTATATCCAAACAAAACGCAACACAAACAAATGCTCCATCTTCAGAAGGTAAATATATGAACCATGAAAATTGTTTTAACCATAAAAGTTTGAAAGATCGCCCTTTTGTTTTTGGAAAAGAATAAATTTTATCAGGAACAAAAAAATTTCGAATCAAATTTTTTATTTGTAAATCTTTTAAAGTAGAACCTTCCAACGAAAACATGCAATATCATATTCACTACAGAGTTCACATAATAATTTCTTTAAACTAGACTTAACAACCAAATTTTCAGTGAATAAGATGCTTTTGTTTTTAGTATTAGAACTATTTTGATTTGAAGATAATGTATTATTTGCATAAAATGATTTTGAATCAATAAAAGAATTGCAAACAATATTTTTATGAGAAGAAGACATACACTTTTCGTTGACAAGTGTACATGAAACAGATTTATCATTAATGGTAAATATAGATGATACTTCAACATATTATATTTTTCTGCAAATATATGAACTGTTGATTGATTGGTAAAATTAACTTTTTTACAGATTTTACGTTTCAAACATTTCTTATCTGAAATGAAATCAAGAGGCACATAAAGATTGTGTTTATATGGACATGGAGGGTTTATTCCTTCAAAATAAAATAACAAATTAACAATATCTGAGGATGAACATAGAATAAACATAATTTTATATTTAAGGAGAAAACCAATTGTTCTATAGTAACACTGAACTCTTGTAGAACACACAGTTAAAAGAGCAAAAACACAAAGAAACCTAGACAATACAAAATCTTTACGCAAATAAAATGCTTCTTCCATAACAAGGTCATCTTTCAATTTTCCTGAGTCTATAAAATGTGTGGATACAGACACTGCTAACAAATTATTAATTGATGAAAACTCATTTGGATACTTTGAGCACAAGCTTACAAACGTTGGATGATTACTGTAAAAAAAGGCATTTAAATATAAATCAATTGCTGTCTGTATTCTTGAATCCATTGCCAGACTGTTGTCACCACACAGATAAATCGAAAATGAACGAAATAAGCAATTGCGAGTTGATTCAGATCTGTAAAAAAGGCAGTTATTAATTTTTAAGTAAAAAAACTTTACAATAGGCTCAATGGAAAAAAAAAACTGGATTTAATCATTTATTTACAAATAATCAGTTTCGTCAAAAGTTAAACCAATTAAATCAAGGCAAAAATTGTATTTCATAATATTATTTACTATTTAAATTCACATTCTCAAAAGTAAAGTAAAGCTTACTCTACTTTTGAGAATGTGATTTATTTTTAAATTTCTCTTTATTGACTTATGAACAGTTAGCAACTGATAAAGATCTGGCTTATGAAGGAGATTATTCTTTATTGAAAATTCTGAATAAAGAGTTTGTAAATCTTCAATTAATCCATTCTCAAGCAAATACCTTACAGAGAAATGCACGCCATATCAAAAATTATTTAAAACATTTAAAGAATTACTGTTACAATGGGTTTCTTTTAAACTAATCAGGGGGCGATTATCAGTACTGATTTTAATTTAATTCGACTAACTTGGCCTGAAGTTACGCCACCGAACGATAAAAACAAAACAATTTTAAGTACTTTGACGACTTTTTTAAATCTCGTCAGCCGTATAAACGGGCCAGATAAGTCGCAATATTTCTTGACTAACTTGGTCCAAAGTTACGACACTGAAAAAAAAATTACAAGCCGCTTATGTATATTTCTTGACAGACGGTTATACAAGCTGTGAAACAAGGCGCACGGCGCGGGGCTAGTGAGTGCGCATATACTTATCTTAGTTTATTAGGTATTGCTGTGAAGACCAAAAAAATAGAGATTTTTTTTTTCAAAATTCTCAAAAATATATATAAACATATACCAAATATATATAAATATACCAAAAAAGATGTTGCTCAACCCGCCCCTGTATATATATATGTATATATGTATATATATATATATATATATATATATATAATATATATATATATATATATATATATATATATATATATATATATATATATACATGTATGTATATAGCTATTTAGGCTTTCGCAAAAATTCTCATAAAAGCATAATAATCATTTTCAATAAATTAAAAAAAATTTAAATAAGAAGCAGCTCGCACAAAAAATGTCACTTAACTAATGTTTACAGAAAACATTCTAAAAATTTTTTTAACTTTTAAGTCAGATTTTTAAATATTAGTAAAACGGTTTGAATTGGAATTTTTACCATATGTTTAGACTTCTATGCGAATATAAAAAATATATAAATATCAATCAGAGGTGATCGGCTAAGGAAAACAACCTTATTTTTTTGATACAATTATTAAATTATTATCATAAATTTTCTATATCTATTATTAAAAGTTGGATTTTTTAGAGTTACAAAAGAATTGTAATTTATTGCATGTATTGAACTTTTCATTAAAAGTAATTAACAAAAGTAATTTTAAAATGGTGGCAATCCTGAGTGATTTTATAACGTTAATTAAATTATCAAATTAAAAACAATTTTTTCCGCGAGTCCATAAGCAACTTGAAAAAATTACTTAAGTATGACAACTTCATTAAAAATTACTAGCAGCAAGCAACCCGTAATACGCGTTGTTAGTAAATAAAATTAAAAAAAAAAACCGTGTATAGAAAAGCCAAGTAACTACTTTAAAATAGAAAAGCCTAGAAAATGACGCAACTCGACTAATAATATTAATGACGTAAAAATGACGTAACTCGACTAATATTAAATTAGCGTATTCATATTATCAGATAATGACATTTAACAAGGAAAATCTTTAGTTGGTAAAAAATTTTACTTACACTTCTTATGTTTAAGCGCATTTTCTTTATTTTATTAGGTTTTATTTTAAAAATTGCTGATCTCAAACTGTTAGAGGTCTTTAGAGTATATTGCTATTTTTCACTAAAAGAACAATAATTTCGGTAGACAAGAAAAAGGTTCTTTATTTCTAAATTTGGGCTGTGCTCAAATACCGTTGGCGCTGTTGAAAACGATCTAAAACAGCCCTTGATATATATATGTATATATATATATATATATATATATATATATATATATATATACATATATATATATATATATATATATATATATATATATATATATATATATATACACATATATATATATATATAAATATATATATATATATATATATATACATATATATATATATATATACATATATATATATATATATATATATATATATATATATATATATATATATATATGTATATATATATATAAATATATATATATATATGAATATATACATATATATACATATATATATATATATATATATATATATATATATATATATATATATATATATATATATATATATATATATATATATATATATATACATATATATAAAGGGCTATTTTAGATCGTTTTTAACAGCGCCAACGGTAGCAATATACTCTAAAGACCTCTAACAGTTTGAGATCAGCAATTTTCTGCCAACCTAATTTTTCCTAATTCCAAGGGTTGTTTATATATATATATATATATATATATATATATATATATATATATATATATATATATATATATATATATATATATATATATATATATATATATATATATATCACAGTGTTATAAAATAGGTTCTAACCTTAACTTTCTTACCCGGGAAAACCCTTTGGCGGAATGATAGCCCTTACTATGGGGATCACTTAGATATAAGTATCAAAATCAGATTACAACGTCCTGGCAAGTTATTTACATTTGAATTTTCATCCTAGTTAACACAAAACGTGTTTTAAACGTTTAATATACGTATTGATACGTATTAAAACGTATTATAAACGTGTTAAACACGTCTTGCGTTTAATAAAATACTTTATTGATTGCACAAATATGCAATATGAGCCTTATTTTCCTTTTTGTAGTATTAAAAATCTCCAATTTACATAAATATAAACAAGGAAAGCAAAATAATATATTCTTGAAGTTATACAAGTAACAAACATAAAATATATTGATTGCACAAACATGCGGAATGACAGCTTATTTTGCATTTCTACATACCAAAACTATGATTAGTTTGTAAAAACTGCTTTAATTGATATATATCAATTACTAAAACAAAGAAAACAAACAGATTTCCTGCATTCTTGGTGGTTTTTAGCAGTATTTGGCATTTTCTGTAAAATTAGATGTGCTCAGTTTAGCTCTCATTAGTAAAGTAAAAACAACGTGCTTTTACCCAGAATTCAAAAGTAAAAATTTATTCCAAAATAATTTATGTCATAATTAAATACGTTTCATATATATGAAACGTATTTAATTATGACATAAATTATTTTGGAATAAATTTCTACTTTTGAATTCTGGGTAAAAGCACGTTGTTTTTACTTTACTAATGAGAGCTAAACTGAGCACATCTAATTTTACCGAAAATGCCAAATACTGCTAAAAACCACCAAGAATGCAGGAAATCTGTTTGTTTTCTTTGTTTTAGTAAAAGTCAACGAAAGCTAACATCAAATCTAAAAGAAAGATGTCAGATTATACTGAAAGAGAAAATCAACTTTAATGATGACAAAGTTCCACTTGGAATATGTGAAAAATGTCGCTCTTGTTTAAGAAGGAAGGAAAGTGGAGAAGACATCACACTCCCATCATTGTATAAGTTTGAGACTATAAAACTTCGACCAGAAACTCGAGACTCTCACTGTAACTGCTTGATCTGTTCAATTGGTAAACTGAGACACAATGGTCAAATGAAAATTGAATTCGCACAAAGTTCAGCAACTAGAACACCTTCTTTAACAGTAGAAAAAAGATGCTCAGACTGTTTTTCAATTATTGGTCGAGGATTGCCTCACAACTGCACAAAAGGCACTTTGAGAAATAATCTTGTTGCTGTAGTAACAAAGGATCCTTTGGCATCAGAAAGAATTGCAGCTCTTGTTGTTTCAAATAAAGCTCCTTCTCCACATGGAACTGTTCGATTAAGTCAACTTTATGGTGGAAGAATGCTTCCAGTAACACCAAGTATAAATTTTATATAGTTTTTTATAGTTCAAATTAATGATAAGTTAAATTTTTAACTTTTTGTATTCACTATAGGTTCGTCATCAGCTAGACAACTTTTCTCTTCTAATTCATCAATAAGTGTAAAAGACCTTGCTAAAGTTCAAGCAAACACAGGGCTTTCAAACAATGGCATTAAGAGGTTAGCAGCTACTATTAATCAGTCAACCTCACAACAGATTGTTGAAAAAAATTACGCCATAAAATTTGACAAATTCAGCAAGCAACTTGTACATCATTTCACAAGTTCATTAATTCAAGATCACGCTGGATGTGTGAGGACAGTCATACATTGCAAGAACTTCCATGAGCTTAAAAATGAAATTATAGCCATGAGAAGTACATCAAAAAATCACATTGTAAAGGTTGGAATTGACGGAGGAGGTGGGTTTCTGAAAGTTACCCTGGGAATTATTGAATTAAATCATGAACCTTGCATTCCCCCAGCAAAAATCAACTGCACAAGCAAGGTT
This sequence comes from Hydra vulgaris, assembly GCF_022113875.1. Lineage (NCBI taxonomy): Eukaryota > Metazoa > Cnidaria > Hydrozoa > Anthoathecata > Hydridae > Hydra > Hydra vulgaris. Next base: position 641,958 of record NC_061160.1, on the reverse strand, counting down.
TTTAAGGACACTGGTGTAAAACAACAACTAGTCATTGCTGTCTGTGAGGAGCTTCAAGAAAGTTATACTAACGTTTTGCAAGTATTTGAGTTGATTAAATTGAAAGACCAGGAGTTTGTCATGTCCTGTGATCTAAAACTTGCTAATATAACTTGTGGGCTTCAAGCACACTCAAGTGCACATCCCTGCACCTGGTGTGAATCTGGTTCAAAAGAACTTGTAAATCAAGGGAAATTGAGGACTTTTGAATCTCTGGAAAAAAATGTCTCACTCTTCAAGTCAGCTGGTTCCAATATTAGAAAAGCTCGTGACTATAAAAATGTTGTTCATTCTCCAATATTTAAACTACCTGGAGACACTTTGGTTTTGAATTTTCTTCCTCCCATGGAATTGCATCTCTTAATTGGAGTTTTTAATCATCTTTTTGCTGCGCTGCTTCAAGTTTTTCCTCGAGTAACTCTTTGGTCTGATGCATTACACATTAAACAACAACCTTACCATGGTGGACATTTTGCAGGAAATGAGTCCAGAAAGCTGCTACACAATATTGATATTCTTCAATCAATTGCTGAGAAACACTCATGCTATGCAGCCATCCCATTCATTGATGCTTTTCGAAAATTCAATGCGGTAGTATCTGGCTGTTTTGGGTGCAACCTTAATCCAAACTACCCACAAATAATTGAAGCATTCAGAGTGTCTTATCTGGCATTGCAAAATGTGTCTGTAACACCCAAGGTCCATGCAGTATTTTTTCATGTAAAAGATTTCATCGACAGATATGGCCAGGCTCTTGGGCTTTACTCAGAACAGGCAACAGAAGCAATGCATCACAACTTTCAGATACATTGGCAAAGGTACAAAAGACCCAATCATCATCCAGAATACAGTAAGAAGTTGCAATGTTGCATTGTTGACTTCAATACTAAACATTGTTTGTGAAAAGTCATTTTAAGAAGGGATTTGAGAATAAGTTGTTTTTGAATTTGTTCCATTTAAAAGAAACTTTTTTTCTGAATATATTTTATGTTTGTTACTTGTATAACTTCAAGAATATATTATTTTGCTTTCCTTGTTTATATATATGTAAATTGGAGATTTTTAATACTACAAAAAGGAAAATAAGCGCTCATATTGCATATTTGTGCAATCAATAAAGTATTTTATTAAACGCAAGACGTGTTTAACACGTTTATAATACGTTTTAATACGTATCAATACGTATATTAAACGTTTAAAACACGTTTTGTGTTAACTAGGATGAAAATTCAAATGTAAATAACTTGCCAGGACGTTGTAATCTGATTTTGATACTTATATCTAAGTGATCCCCATAGTAAGGGCTATCATTCCGCCAAAGGGTTTTCCCGGGTCAGAAAGTTAAGGTTAGAACCTATTTTATAACACTGTGATATGTATATATGAATTTAAAAGTGCATTCGTTTAGGCAGCTATAGGCAGCCAATTTTTATGCCACAAGATCAATGTCATTTTGTTATTGAATAATATATCATTTTAAGCGGTTGATACAGGTTGATCCGATGGTTTTAAATGATATTTTTGAAAAAAATAAAAACTTATAACTCAAAATTATTGATGTTTGCATTGTTAAAAATATTTATACAAAATGCAAAAAATATTTTTTTTTATGTGATTTAAATATTAACATAATACTATATAAGTCATTTATAAGTTAAAAAATAAACATAAACTTCTTTAAAATAAGAAATCAAAGTTTTCAAAAGATGTAAAAAAATAAAATTTTGACACTTTTTTGTTGTTATTGATAAAAAGTATTTAAAGAAATACTTTTTATCAATAACAATGTGTTTATATATATATATATATATATATATATATATATATATATATATATATATATATATATATATATATATATATATATATATATATATATATATATATATATATGTAGATATATTATATATATATATATATATTTATATATATATACATATATATATATATAATATATATATATATAAATATATATATATATATATATATATAATTATATGTATATATATACATATATATATATATATATATATAAACACACACACACACACAAACAGTATTGGGTTACAGTTAGTCGCGGTTTTAGAACAGCTTTTTTCCATAACATATTGTTAGCTATTAGTTTCCTACCCAAAGGTGATGTTTGTGCTTGACGTCCATTTGAAAGCTTCCATTGCCTTCTTATTTCATGCGACGGTATGGTTTGATTTTTTTTTTGCCAACCTGATGAAAAGGCGAACATTATTGGGTATCGTTAAACACGGATTTTCAGAAGGATGGAAATCAAAGTAAGAAAACAAAAACTTTTTGTGGTTTTTAAAAAAAATTTAACAAGTAATATTTAATCCTCATTTTATAGGTTCGATTAATTAATTTTCAAAAAAGTATATATTTTCTTTATTTTCAAAAGGCTATTTATGATTATGAATTTTCATCAATAAGATTATCTGAATATCAAAAATTTCTAATCATAGAAGAAAAGTTTGACGGAAGTTCTATTATTAATTTTGTAATAGCTCTAGCTGTTTTATATTGTAACCAGGAGGTTACAATAACTATATTATTTAAAAAAAAATTCATTATAAAAAGAATTACTTCGAATTAAAGTAATTTTAGATTAGACATTATTAAAAAAAAATATTTATTTTTATATCTGCATTATATCTGCATTTATGTTTATTTTTATATCAGCATTATATCAGCATTTAGAAATTAATTCAAATTTTTTTATTTATAAAATTTTTTATATCCAAATAAGCCAGAGTAAACAGGTGCAAGAGCAGAGAGTTGCTTTCTTAAAATGAACATGGCGACCTACTTGTCTAAAGACATTTTTACGAGATCTTTCATTATTTTGTGCAAGCTATCTGTTTTTCTTGAAACAAATTGCTCATTAAAGTTTATTAAAATTGATTTTATACTCATTATCATAATTATATGCTTGTAATGTACAACTACAAATATATATGTATAATATTCTGCATTAATCTTTAGCATTTTCTTTGGGTTTTTACTCTAGCAATCTAATTATTTATTAACAAATTTACTTATTTGATAAAAAGTTTGACTTTAATGTTTCTATTGTTTAAGTGATAACACGCATTATTTAACACCTGAAAGTTTATGAAATATTTTATTTAAAACTACCTTTAGTGTTTTATTTGGTCTTTTACACAAATTATCCAATTATCCATTAACAACTTAAGTTGTTTGATGATTTTTTTTTTACTGATTAAATTATAACTTTATACTTTTTTTATTGTAATAACTATTTTCATTTATGTTACTAAATTACAAAAAAAAAAAAAGAATATTTTATTTTAAAATAATTTATAAGGTTGCACAGTGGGTCAGAAGCCGGCAAAACCATACAAAAAAGTTTTTAAATTTTAAAATTTTGAAAAAGGCAAATTTTGGTCAATATATTAATAAGCCAGAAATTATATTTTATTAAAAAATAATTTTTCAATAAAACGCCATATTTGTTGTATAAATATTTCTTTAAATACTTTTTATCAATAACAACAAAAAAGTGTCAAAATTTTATTTTTTTACATCTTTTGAAAACTTTGATTTCTTATTTTAAAGAAGTTTATGTTTATTTTTTAACTTATAAATGACTTATATAGTATTATGTTAATATTTAAATCACATAAAAAAAAATATTTTTTGCATTTTGTATAAATATTTTTAACAATGCAAACATCAATAATTTTGAGTTATAAGTTTTTATTTTTTTCAAAAATATCATTTAAAACCATCGGATCAACCTGTATCAACCGCTTAAAATGATATATTATTCAATAACAAAATGACATTGATCTTGTGGCATAAAAATTGGCTGCCTATAGCTGCCTAAACGAATGCACTTTTAAATTCAATTAACTACGTCCTTGTTTCTTGTTAATGCGTTTTTGATCGATAACAAAAAATTTAAGAAGATTTAAAATTTAAAAACTGCAGTTTGACTTTGTAATAATTTTTACTAAAGACATAAGTTTAAAATTAAATATTTTTGTATTTTTTAATTGCTTTCCAGTAACTTCCTCGTATTTGCTCAATGAACATTTAGATAGCATTGAAACCATTATTCCGATTTTTTTATGCTACCGTTTTAAAGTAATAAAAACTTAGGACTGTGATAAAATATAAATTATATACTTCTACGTAGTACAAGTTTGGGACATAATATTTATTATTTATTTTATAATTACCGAAAACAATAAAATTATATGTAATCGATAAAAAACACGATAACAACCAATGAAAAATGAAGGAAAGGAACTGAGTTTCATAGTTACTGCTCGTAAAAATATTACTTTATTAAAAATATTTTAGATTACTTTCTTTCAAATTAAAAGTACTTTATTGAACAGACAATCTCTCAAAAATGGATAGGAGATGTCTTATGAATTATATAATGGAAAATAATTTACTACAAAATGATGTTTTACATGCAAAGATTTTGAGTTTTGTTTCCAAAAGCAATTTTGAAGAATCTAATGATAACTTGTCAATTATTTCGAAATTCATTTACCAAGCTAAAAACAAGTGGAAAAAATCGAATAGAACAAGTGCAGTATTTGAAAAAAGATATAAAGTTTGGTTAAACCAAACTATATTTGACTGTAAAAAAAAAAAAAAAAAATCGAAACAAAAATCTGTGGTATGTTTACTTTAACTATGTGTAAATTTATTATAATGTGTATAATTTATTTGTATTATTATAATGACGATTTAATAATTGTTAAAATAATATTATACTTTAAAGTGGACGCCCTTCAATTTTGTTTGAAGATGCGTTTGTGAGAACTAAAGATCCCATAATTAAAGAACTTTTGAGTAAATATAATTTAAACGAACTGTTATATGCAGCAAATAAAAGTTTGAAAAGGGATAAAAGGTTTATAGAAACAAAAGTGGTTAAAAAAATATACAACAAAGAATTATCGACAGAATCACTTACTTCAGAACAATCATAGATTGTCTTAGATGCTAATTTATCCAAAGAAACTTTTCAGCATTTAAAAACAATGCTCTTCCATTTAGCTCTCTATACCCATTCTATCATATTGTAAAAGAAGCTAAAAATAAATGCTACCCTAAAAACATTTAGATCAGTGACTACTCCGCAGAGGTTCCATTACAAGCTCTTCTTTTTCATACTGTATCAAGAATATGTTCAGCTTATAGTGTTGTGTTAAATTCACCTGTGCTTAAAGATTGTACTGAACTATTTATAATATACAAAGCTAGTTTTGATGGTGCAACAGGACAATCTGTTTATAAACAACTGTCAGATGTTTCTGGTGAACTTCATACAGATGAATCATTTTTCATAACTTGCTTGGTTCCTCTATAACTATATTGTTTCAAAGATGACAAAAAACAGGTTGTTTGGAGAAATCCGAAACCATCGTCAACTAATTACTGCAGACCTCTGAGATTTAAATATAGAAAGGAATTAAATGAAGTTATTCTTGCAGAATGTGAGTAAATTATGGCTTCTATTAAAGAGGTAACATTATCTGTTGTACCTGTTTTACTGGAGGACGGTACAATAAAGGAAGTTGAAGTACAGCATATTGTAAATTTAACAATGATAAATGGAAAAATTTAAACTATTATTTCCACAGCAACCAACTCATACCAATGCTGTTCATTGTGTGGTGCATCTCCAATTGAAATGAACAATTTATTTTTAGTTGTTCAAAAAAAAACTTTAGAAGGCAATATAAAACATGGCGTTTCAACTTTGCATGTTTGGATAAAGTTTTTAGAGTCTATGCTCCATATCTCTTATAAGATGCCGAATATGAAATGGCAGGCTAGAAATCAAGACGAGAAAAATATTGTTAAACTGAAAAAGCTTGAAGTCTGTGCTGAATTTCGAACAAGGATAGGTCTTGTCATAGACCAACCGAGAATAGGTGGGGCAGGTACATCAAACAATGGCAACACAGCTAGGCGATTTTTTCAGCAATACGATGTCTCAGCTAGTATAATGAACATCGACGTATATCTTATGAAAAGGCTTTATATTATTCTGGCCACAATATCAAGTGGTTATGAAATTAACTCATCCAAATTTAAAACATTCTGTTGGGAAGCTGCTTCGCCCGATGTATTCCTGTACCCTTGGTATCCTATGACTTAAACATTTCATAAGATTATGATTCATGGCTATGAAGTCATTGAACAATTTACTCTTTCATTAGGTAAGTTTTTAAAGATTTTTCATGAAACTTTGACAAGAAAATGCGATCGGGAAAAAAACAATATAGAACTTTTTCACCGCCTTTTATGTGCATCTGATCCTTTAATTTGCACATTAAGAAAGAAGATACATAACAAAAAAAAAGTCTACCATCTGGTGTACTTGAACTAATGCAAGAGCCAACGGTATAATACTCTGCGTAAAACATAAATTTAAATAATATCCTTGTTGTTAATTTTGTTAGGTAAAAACGGAATTTTTTTTAATGAAAAATAAATGAGTTATTTTTAATAATTTGCGTAATTATGAAATAAAATTTGAAGTTTTGAAAAAAAAAAGTTATTTTTCCACAAATTATGTTTTTCAATATGATAAACTGTTTCTAATAAAAAAAAATTAAAAAATTTTGGTTTTAGAGGTTTTGGCTAGAAAATGTCACTTTTTGACCCACTGTGGGTTGACAAGAAGTTAGGCATTTTTATTCCTAAAATTATTTCTACAGCTAAAATAAAATAAAAATTAGTGACTGCTACGCAAAAAAAAAAAAAAAAAAATTTTGTAAGCAAAATAAAATTTTAACTCCATCTTTGTCTATTATGACATTTTCTTTTTTCTAATTAATGTCTTAGAATAGAATAAAAAAAAGTAGTTTATATTTGTAAATAAGTTAGACTTCTTGCAGAAGAGAGAAACAAGCCTTTCTCTTCTAAAAAAATTGTATGCATTTTTACTTTGCAAGAAAGTGCACATTTTTTAACTTTGCAAGAAAGTGCACATTTTTTGTAAAAATTTTGCAATTAAATTTTGCAGAAAGTTTTCAGAAGAGCAAAATGAGCTACAAATACAGACTAAAATGAAAAGACTACTTTACTTTTAAACATTAAATAATCCATAAAAAATTATTTATTTTTGGAAATTTAAAATTATTGTATTTAAATATGTATTCGTATTTGATCAAATGTATTTGACCCCAACCTTTAGTAAATCCATAAGCATGGTAGACCAGTAAGTCTTAAGAATATGAACAGATCTTTTTAAGGGGGTGGTTAGGACACCCTAATATATTTATATATATATATATATTTATATATATATATATATTTATATATATATATATATATATATATATATATATATATATAAATGTGTATATATATATATATATATATATATATATATATATATATATATATATATATATATATATATATATATATATATACAGGGGTGGGACCGCAAAATGTGAACGTTTTTGTTTTATTATAACTATTTTCTCGTTAAATGTAGTTGTACTCTCTCACTCATCAGAAAGTGTCTAAAGAGTTGGTCTAAACGTTGTAAAATGATCTACGAGAATCAAGGAGGTCAAATTGAACATTTAAAATAGTTCATATTTAACAGAAAATTAATTATTACAATCAGAAAAGTGTTCACATTTTGCGGTCCCACCCCTGTATATATATATATATATATATATATATATATATATATATATATATACATATATATACACACATATACCCTATACTATTATATAGAATTATATATCTTATACAATTGTATATACCCTATACAAATATATAGAATTTCTTCTTTACATAAGATAAAAATCTTTGTTAATTTTTTTTAGAAAGTGGAAAAATTAGAATCGTTGTCAGTATCTTCTCTATGTAACAAGTTCTTTAACTTTTTTTCTTTCTTCTTTTTAGGTGTTGTTGTTATAGTAGTTATAAAAGCAACAATAAATATAATAACATAATAATAATTTATCTTATGACAGAATTTTTTATCAAATTTTATTTTACCCTAAACAACTCTTTAAATTTTATTGATAGTAAAAAAAAACTATTTGCTTTAAAGGATTTATGGCTCAAAGATTTCTAAAAAATCAAATTTTTTTTTTTTTGAAACTTTTTAAAAATCCCTATATCCTTTGAAATATTTTATTTTTAGAACTGAATTTTATTTTTTTTAATTTTAATATTTTTTTAAAACAGAATCAACACAATCTTTGTATGAGGAGAAGAATCTCGTGTCTGAAAATGATGAATTAGCCTGCACATAGTTCTACTTTACCTGAAAATATTAATTCTCCTAAAAAAAACTGTGATTTTTTTAAAATATTGGTAGCTCATCAAAAAAAAAATTTAGCTAAATTTTTTTAAATTTTTACTTATACTTACATTTTTTTATTAAATTACTTTCTCTGAAACTGTTTTAAAACTGTTTAACCATTTTTTATTATACTCAAAATATTTTTCTTTAGTATCAATTTTAGGTTCGGTTTTTTATTTTATAATTAACACAAAGGTGACAAATTTTACGTGATTTCAATTATAAAGATGATAAGGGCATATATCTTAAATCATAAAACTTGATCTTTTTATGTAAATAAAAGTTAACCTTTTAAATTAAACTATAAATAATCTATGAAAAACCTTTTTCTTTTTTACTTTTTATCCTAGAAAAAAGGTTTTTTTTTCCTAGGATTATTAAAAAGTAATCCTTAAAATCTTAAATGTTATTTAGCTTAACTAATATGGTTACTAATTTAAGTATAAATATTACTACTATAATAGCTTTCAAAAATAATATTTACTTACTATAAATGTATTTTATTTCAAAGTTTTGAAAGAAAGACAAATCTCATGAAAAGGTATTTAAATAAAGTGTTCATGTTTATTATTTATTAATTATTAAAGTATTTGAATTTGGAATTTATTGAGTATGTGATTCTCATCAAAGTAAGTTATGTATAGAATATACTACCATAGCAAACAGTTGACATATACTACCATAGCAAACAGTTGACATGAGCAATCAGCTGACAGGTGACAGCACACAGAAAGAATTTTGTAGGCAATTGTCATTTTGCAGCGAACAAAACAAGTGCAACTTTTTTGGTTTGTTTCATTTTCTTAAGTCTGGTCCGTGTCAACGTCATGGAAGTTTTTTAATGCAGAAGTTTCTAGAAGAAGCATCTGAAAGCATCCAGAAACATTCAGAAGCATCCAGACGCATCCAGAAGAATCGAAAAGAAACATCTAGAATCTTCCAGAACAGGTTCACACAGGTTTATTTTACTATATGAGAGACATGTAAACCGACATGTAATTCAGTCAGTATATGAAAGTCAATCAGGCAGTATAATCAAGACAGTTTAATAAAGTGAGTTTTATCAAAGTATTTTATCGAAGAACAACTATGAAGAAGTGAAATACAACAAGTGTTTCATTAGCTCAATACAGTCCACATCCAACCAAAACGTTGTGTTCCACAGAGCATTATTGTATCATCACAAGTTAAATGTAACACGGTAAGCCTAGAGAAGCGTGATTATTTATATTTATTATTGAATGACTTTATATTTATTATTATAATGATTTATTATTATAATGATTATTTATATTTATTATTATAATGACTTGAAGTGCAAAAATGGCTTCCGACAGTCTTGAATTGGAACTAAGAATGAAAATTACTAGCGATTACGTAAGTGGAATGTCACAAAAAAGTATTTGTGATAAATATCGCGTGAAAAATTCGACTGTATCAAAACTATGTCTAAAATATCGTTCTACGGGGAAGTTGGCAGCAGATAACAAAGGTGGAAGACCGAGTTTCACCACTTCTAGAAAGGATTCTATGATCTTCAGATTCGTCAAGAAGGATCCCTGGATATCATCAGTCGAGACACAAAAGTAATTAAAGCTGCCTGTATCGGACCGAAAAATCAGACGACGTGCTGTTAAAGCCGGATATTTTTCTCGACGCCCTGCAAAGAAACCGCTGATTTCACTCAAGAACCAGAAGAAAAGACTCCTGTTTGCTATATCTTATATTAACTGGAATGTGCAAAAACGGCGAACTGACCTGTTCAGTGATGAATTAAAGTTCAACATCATTGTGAGCAATAGCATTTGCCGAGTACGTCGACTGGCTGGAAAACGCCTCGATTTTCGTTAATTCCATAAGATCGTGAAGCATGGTTTAGGTAATGTAATGGTCTGGGGGTGTTTTTCTGCTAACGGTCTAGGTCCAATACATTGAAACGATGGAATATTCGACCGCTTCATGTATAAAGTTATCCTAAAAGATGTTATGCCACATCATGCTGAATGAAATATGCCAATAATATGGGTTTTACAGCAAGACAACAATCCAAAACACACAACAAAGTAGTCAAGTAGTGGTTCCAAAACAACCACCTATTGGTGATGGATTGGCTGCATCAATCTTCGGATCTCAACCCAATCGAGAACCTGTGGGAGATCATCAACGGCAGAATTAATCGTGAAGATATTCGTAATAAGGATCAACTGTTTGAAGAAACCCAAAAGGCCTGGACAGCGATTCCACAAAGTTTTATTGATCACCTGATTGAATCTATGCCTCGAAGATGCAAAGTTGTGATCGACAACAAAGGATTCGCCACAAAATTTTAATAGCGAAATACAGCTTGGTCAATATTTTGAGGAGTTGCACTTGCTTTGTCCAGAAGGAAATCAACTTTTTTTAATACTTTTGATTTATCATTAATTTACGTGTACAAACATCGAACTTTGTGATGAATAAAACATGAAGAACGTTGTCTTTAATAATTACATAGTTATTTCTCTAAATTGAAAAAAGCTGCACTTTTATATAAAGAGACTTAATTAGCATTATTTGATTGCACTTATTTTGTCCGATACTGTATATGTTCACAATGAATAATGTTAAAATGCATTTTTATTTATTATTATTTTTTTTAAATCAAAAAAACCAAATTTATGTGGTTTAAATCTTTTAAGTGAAATCTTGATTGATGAAGATTTTCTCAAAAATAATTAGGTTGATTTTAACATGTAAGTTTTTTTAAATTTAGTTATATTGATAGCAATATGTTTACATTACTATTATCAGTAAAATAAACCTTATAATTCATATCAAGTTTGGCTATATTTGGTATTAAAGGGGTTGTTTTTAGTGAGGTCAATTTAAATACAACATTTTATGTTTTTAGTATATTTTTACAACAAAATGCTACTACTAACACTACACTATTTTATTGTGATTCTATTATTATGGAGATTACCATCTAATGTTTAAATAACGGATTGTAACTTTACCAACTTTTTATTTATTAACAATTCTGTAATAGTGAGTAAGTTTACCTTTAAATTAAAGAAAATTTTCAAAATAACAAAAAAAGAAGAATAAGCCCAATAATTATTATTTGTTTTTTAAAACTCATAAAAATGTTAAATAGCTTAATTTGTCTAATGCTTTTAATCTTAATTAAAATCTAATTTTGGGTTAAAATCATCTAGCCTAAAGATTTTTCTTTTTTAAAGAAAAACAAAAGTCAAGTTTACTTTAGCACTCAATTAAATAACACACTTAATTTACTACGAAATTAGTTTAATGCAAAGTAAAAAATTAAACACCATAACTCAACATCAAACAATGTAAACACGAAATACACAATTCAAAAGTTAAATGAGTCCTACAAAATCTTTTAGTGATTTTTTTTAGTTTATGACTTAATATATTATTTAGCAGGAAAAAATATCCACTTAGTTCTATTAACTAAATTATATTAAATTAAGTAAATTAAATTTCATGTTTACTTTATTTAGCAGCAAGTCAATTTAATCCTTAACTTGTTCAAAACTCGATTACAGTATCCCATTTCATAATATCATCATCTTACAGTATTCCACACAGTTGATCTCTTTTGATTTGTTTTTAGATATTTGTTAATTTATTTTTAAACCTTTTGTCACATCAATGGAGTCAGTCTGATTCTGCAGTACCCATCCAATTGTTAAGAACATCACATATAATGATTTAAAATGTAAGGCATTATTTGTGATGCAATGCTGACTTGCTAACAAAAAGTTAATAATATTAACTTTGAAATGTTACTATGTACAATATTATCAACAAGAAAAAACAACAAAATAATCCCAATAACTTTTAGTTCCCAAAATAATCCCAAAAACTTTTAATTAAATTATTTAAAATCCCAATAAATATTTAAAATCCTATTACAGTAATTCATGCACACCTTACTCAAAATTCAAATAATGTATTATATTCCCCCTACTTTATTCAACATTCCAATATTTCATGTTTATTATATTATAAGATAATCTAAAAATATTGCAAATAATAACTGAGGCAATCTGTACAAAAAATGATAAATTATGCGTATATTAATGTTATTTTCAGAAATACATGTGTCCTATATTTGCGGGCGAACTGGTATTAGGGCAATATCTATTTATATTCTCCATTCAGATTTATAATCTCTAATTATGTGTAACCTGACCTGATTCAATTTTATCATATTAGGTCAAGGTGTTGTTAACAGCATAATCCAGTACAACCTAGTTCTTGTCAGCACCAGGAAAGGAAATTGACTTTTGAATGGAAAGTGTGGAAAATGTTTTAAAAAACACATTTTATTTGAATAGTCCAAATATCTAATAGTTAATAACATCATAAGAATTATGCTGTTTTAAGTTTTGAATCCTAGTATAAAAATTATGACTGTATTCAAAAATGACTAAATTAAGGTACCATTATTAGATACCTGCATAACGTCACTATATATTTTTACCATCAAACATTTCTCATAACTACACTTTGGTTCTTTTTTTTTTAAACACTATTTCAATAATTCACAAGAAATTCCATATATATGTAATATGCTGAATTGAAAGCTTTGCAAAACTTAAATATATTGCCTCTGCATGTACACCTTGACAATAATGAAATAAAGTGTAATGGATCAAGAAAATATTTTGTATGATCAAAAATGTGTAAGTGATCAAGTTGTTTCTGAAAAGAATATTATTCTTGATTAATTTTTATAGTTTTTTTTTTTAGTTTAACATTTTTAACGCTCTTTTAACATTTACCATTATGTACTAGTGATGAAGTTTTTCCTAAAAAAAACAGTGTTTCTGAAATTAACTGTGAAATTGTGTTGGCAATGAAGAATCTTGAATTATAAGTTTTCTGCAATTTATTATTCTTGATTTATTTTTTAATCTTTTTAATTAAAAAATAATAAATTATTTGTACAGAATATGTGCAAATTGAAAATGTTAATAATGAAGTTTTTCCTGATAAGAACAGTGTTTCTAAAAATAATATTGAAGTTGTGTTAGAAATGAAGAAACTTAAATCCAGACTTGTGGAACTGACTGCTGATGCTGATTTTTACGGCTCGGCTCCGGCTTCTTAGAAATATCCGACTTGGCCCGGCTCCCGAACTTTAAGAACGAAAATCGCAAGATTTGAAATATTATTTTTGACCGCATTTGCTAACCAAAAACTATACCAGTTACAGCAACCAATTTTATACTAATCCTCATGACAATAAGGTTATTGTATTACTATCACTTTTCTACTACCGAATATTATATTTGAAAAGAAAGATGTTTTAAGTAAATAAACACTTTTTTCTATATATTATTTACCTGTGCCCACTGGGTATTTATTGGGGATAAGACTTTAAAAAAGACGTATTTTGAACGTTCACAAGACGCTCCAAATGCTCCAAAGACGTTTAAAAGACCTCTTTTGTAAGTTCCGTGCCCAGTGGGTAAAACATGCATTCTTTAAATTCAAAACGATAAAAAAACGAAAAACAATTTAACCAATGCAAAAACTTCAATATTTATTTTAATCTAAGGAACTTGAATATTTTAAGTATTTTTTATTTTAATATTTTTCATTATTTTAACGAAATAAGCAAACATTTATGCTAATCGACGACATCTACTTGTGCACAATGTCTTTGACAATTTTTTTTCTAATCAAATCTTTCTAATCTAATCAAATCCTTAGCAGTATTCATTGTTTTGCCAGTCTTACGCAAATATCCTTTGCCAAATTCGCCAAATTTTTTAATGGAATGAATCTTTACGAAGATTGACGGATCCAGCTTTTTAGTATAAATTGATGTCTCTCGAACTGTACCACTCTTCTTAGAATAATGACAAGAAGCAAGATTAGGCCAGAATCAACAATGGACATAGTGACTTCGATAAAGTCTAGCTTAAAAGTATTCTTTGATGTAAATATCAGAGTTTAAAGTTGACGATGTGGCAAAAGCTCGAAATCTTAAACCACAGTTGCATATTGCTTGCCAAAATTTAATCTTTAAAAACTCTGACACTTGATACCTTTTGGATCATTCTCTGTTCGATAAGCAAGAATTTTGCATGAATGATCGTTGAATACTATTAGCTGCTTTCTTATCCTTGAAGCCACTCTTTCTCCCAGATCTGTTTGCTTGTTCGATAGATAGAGAGCACTTGAATTGTTTTATGAACATTTAAACAGTTGATTTGCTGGATTCAATTCCTTTAGTGATTGAAAGTAACGATGCAGAAGGATTTTGTAGATAGCTCTGCAGAATTTTGTTTATTTTTCTAAAAATTTAAATGACATTTTAATTGAGAGAAACATTTTGACTCACTTGTTGATGTTTTTAATTAATACTGTAATTACTTAATGTAATTAAACGAGAAAAAAAAATTTAGTAATGTGTTAGCGACAAGATTAAGAACAAAATTTGTTGTTTCAATTATAACGATCTCATGGTTTAGTATAATTTAAAAAATAAGAATAAACTTTAATCATTAAATCGTGCATCAAATATTTAAAATCATAGTATCAGTATGAAAATACAACATAAAGCAATACTGTAATGTTTTCATAAATAATTAACTCCTTTTTTTTAATAAAGCATATTAGGAAATACTAGTAAAGGATATTATTTTGTTAAGCGAAAAATTGTTAAAATATTAATTTTTATAAAGTTTTGGCTAGACCGTAAGTGTTGGAAAAACTGTTTAAAAAAAATAGAAACTTAATAAATAATTCATTCAACAAATCAGTTAAATGAACAAATTTTGTCAACAATTAAAAAAACATTTTATTCATTATAAAATAACAATACGAGATCCGAGAACCCCTCCATTTTTGCAGCTCTGTCTAAGGTTCCACCAAAAAACAGCGGCTCCATCTCCGGCTTGGCTCCACAAGTCTGCTTAAATTATTTTTTGCAAAACAATATTCTTTATTAATTTTTATAATCTTTAAAAATTAAAAATTGATAATTATTTAGTATGATCAAAATATATAAATTTTTATTTTTTGGCTTTAATTTATTGTTGTAATTTTATGACCGATTACTAAGTAAACTAACCTAAACTATAATGCAAAATAATATTTTTTATTTATTTTTATAATTTTTCAATATTAAAAATAGATAATAATTTAGTACATGATTGGTTAAAATTATGTTTTAGTGATGAAGTTGTTTCTAAAAAGAACAGCAAATGTGTGTTGGAAATGAATAATCTTAAATTGTAAGTTCTTTTCTGCAATATATATTATTCTTGATTAAACTTTATATTCTTTTGTAATTAAAAACTGATAATTAATTTGAACCTGATATGATCAAAATATATGCATTAGTGACCAAGATTTTCCTGAAAAAAACACTGATACTGTGTTTGAATTGAAGAATCTGAATCCGTAAGTTATATAATACAAAATAATATTCATTTTTAGCTTTTAATAATCTTTTTAAATTAAAAATTAGTTGTTTGTCTATGATATACTCAAAGTATATGTGTTAGTGATGAAGTTGTTTCTAAGAAGAATAGCCTGAAAAAAGTGTCTAAACATAAGAATCAAAAATCATAACATTTTTTCTGCAATAATTTATTCTTTTTCAATTTTTATGTTCTTTTATAACTAAAAAATAATAAAAAATTGTATTAAATTCTTTATTTAGTTTCACTCACTATCAGAAGAAATGCCCTCTTTATGGAATATTCACTTATAAGCTGCGAGAGAATGCTAGAGATGCCCATAACTATTCAACTGCAAGCTCTAAAGCCATGTTAGGTCAATTTATTTTAAAGCAAAAACAAATTTCAGATGAAAAACCTGTTAAAAAAAATCTAACAACACGAAAATCTGTCCAATTCCAGGTTGCTGTAATTTAACTAAAAAAGTTGCTAAACAATTGCGAGGTAAACTACATAGCTTATTACCTGGGGAAGAGTATTACTGTCTGCTGAGACAAGTACGTCATTTTGATTCTTCTTGATTCCTGTTAGTATGCTTACATATCCAAAAAAAGATTTTGGAGTAAAAAGGAATAATAAAAAAATTTTAAAAATCGAAAAAAAAAATCCACATTAAATTTAGAATCTACAGAGAGTTCTATTTTAAATTTAGTTACTCCTCAGCCTGAACCATCATGTCAATTAAATTCTTTTTTATCTCCTGTTGGAATACTTCAAACAACACAAAATGACTATGAAGTCAATATTAATAAAGAAAATGTTGTTGCATGTCAAATTCTTGAGTCATTAATCATAAACTCAAATATATCATCTACAGAAAACTTTTTTTATAGTACAGGTTCCCAAAAAAAAGTTTCAAATATTTTGGTTAAATATAGTGAAAATGGTTTCAGTGATGTCGAATAAATTCACTATTCTAGCAGTAATTCAGAATACATTTCTGATGAAAATGAATTAAATGAAGTAAAATATTGTTTAAAATCTATTGAAAACATACTAGAACTTTTTTATGGTTACCTTACTGCTCCAGATCGAGGACGTAAACCAAGATAAATTGTTAAAGTAAATCAGGATGTGAGACGAGAAATAATTGGAGAACTGGAGAAATTTCATTTCTTGCTTCCATTTTTAAAGAACCTAAAATTTATATCAGAAATAATTATCTAGGAAAATATTGCTTTGAACGCAAAAATCTACTAGAAAGTATACCAAAACATCTGTATTCAATTATTGATTTTTGCTAATTTTCATGTTCAGGAAACGTTAGTGTTGGGGTGAATAGAGAAGAATTTAATGTTACCCCTCGTAAGGTTGAAGATTAGAGAAAAAGTTATTTGCCTTCACAAAGCCTCAATAAGCAACAAAAGAGAGCTGAAGATTATGAATTGTTAGTTTCATCTGAGTAAATTCAAAAGTATAATAACAACATTATTGGCCGAAATGCAATTGAAATATTTAAAGAAGTCCTTTAAAATCCTAATAAAACTATTAATTAAACAATGTATTGTAGCATGAGGAATCATTTGTTTCTAATTTTGGAATTTGGAAATGCACATCGCTCAGGTGTCATTGCAAATATGAAAGTGAAAGAATATGAAAAGTCTAAAAAATTAAATGATGAAATGTGGTAAGCAAATGTATGGGATCATAAAACTGTTAAGAAATACAGAGCAGCAAAAGTGACCACGTTAAACCATGAATATGGACTTTTAGGTACTTTCGTTAATTTTGGGAGAAATAAAAATGATAACCACAATCAAGAAAATGTATTTTTGTCATGGTCGGGCAAAGCAATGACATCTGGGGATATGAGTAACAGAATCGATAGCCTGTGGCAAAAATCAGGCATAATCAGGCATAACAAAAATCAAATATGCAAACTTTTCAACGCACCGCCTCAACAATCATAAGAAAAAGCAATTGCAGTTTTTCCAAAGAGGTTGCTTAAAATATGTTGCATAACTGTCAAACAGCAGAAAAACCTTATTATTTGAAGCAAAAAAAAAATCTGCTACTGTTGGTAGTAAAGTACTTAGAGATCATTTTTATCCAAACTAAAAAACATATACCTGATAGTTTGCCTGCAACACCTGAAAAATGTATAAAACCAGATTTAAAGGAATATACACCAAAAAAATCTTGAAGTTCAAAGAAAGTTGCTCTCCTTCATAGCTATATTGAAAACAACCAAAGTCCAATTTTGTAATAAAAATAAATTTAACTTTGATCAAAACTTTTCATTTATTAAAGCTTCACGCGCCAAATAGATGACAAGCTACGAAGCATTGAAAGATATGGTTTCCTTGATAAAAAGGTAAAGAATTTTTTTTATAAAAATGTTTATTTAATAGTATTAATAGATAACATTTAAGTTAGTTAATTAACTACTTAATTGAGATATTTAAAACTTAACTAAGAGTTTAATATTATTAACTACTTTTAACAATTTTTCTTTTAGCTTTTTTATTTGCTTTCTACTCAAAAAAGTTATTTATATTTTGTTTTAAAGTATTTTATTTTAAAAAATAATACCAGAGAATCAAAAAAAGCCATGAGAGTGAGAAGATATATCTTTGAAGTTCAAGTGATTTAAATGCACTTCATGATCATGATGCATCTTTAATTGAAAGTGGTTCGTTATCATTAACAAGGCTAAAGAGTGTTAGATAAATATAATTGGTTTGTTAAATAGATAAGCTTCACGCAGTTGAGAACCAGAATAGATAATGAAAGACCAGAAAAAAAGGAGAATGATTAAAAGTTAGTTAAACCAGTATAAAAAAAGTTTATTTAAAGTATATTATATTTTAGCTAAAAGTAGATTATATATTAGCAATTTTTATAGAAAAAAAATTAGGTTAGTATATAGTTTTGCCTAAGTCACAATTTTTTGACTAATAGTTTAAACAAGAAAGTAAAAATTATTATGAAGCTTTTGAGAATACATAATCAAAAAATAAGTTATTAGATATCATTTAAAACTTACTAATTAACCTATATTAATTTACTAAATTGTTATTCATTTCTAACTGTATTTAACTTTTTTCAATTAGGCTTTTTATTTTTTAGAAAAACTGAAAGTTTTGTATTCGATCAACTGCCAATTTTATCCTGAAACTTTAGAAATAAATCAATACAAATGGTTGTTATCTAACATTTCAGGTATTATTGATCCAGCATACAATACTAGTCGCAGTTCTTTCATCAATTAAAAATAAGATTTAAAACAATCTAAATCTAAACAAGATCTAAAATGCATAAACTAAGGTTTGAGAAAATTTTGAAAAACAGTTTTTTTAATTGATAATATTTTACATTTTATATTTTATACTTTATAATTAGAGGTGTACCGGATATAGCATTTTACGTATCCGGCCGGATACATAATTTCATATAAATAAATTTCATATCCGGCCTGATATGCCGGATATACCGGATATATTGAAAATTAGGATAGGATTTAGTTTTGAGGTTTGTTTTTAGTCAAATTGGGAAAGTGCAAAATAGTGTGTAAATCCACAAAATAAAAAATAAAAAAATTTATTACATTTTGCATGTCTGTCTGCATAATTGGATTATCTGTTTTTATTGTAGTTTGAAAATTTATTAACAATTTATTACGTAGCAATAACTTTAAAATTAGGTTGCTATCTAAATTTCCAAACTATGTATTATTACTTTAATTTTTTTGTTATAATTTTTTATTGTTTTCTTTACAACGTAACAATGCATTTGGAATCTAACAATGTTTACATTGAAGATTAACAATGCAATATTAATTTCAATGTAGTATTTATACTCTGTATAGATATCAAAATTACCATCTGTATAATACAGATAAATATCTTGGTATCAAATGTATGTGTATAATTATTACACACATGCATTTGATACCAAGATATTTATTAAATATTTAACTATTATACTAAAATAGTTAAATATTTAATGTCAATTGTGAACACGTTTAACTTAATATTTCAAACAAACATAATAATGCAGAGCTTTATCTGGTCATTGTATAAAATAAATGATGCAAGTGATGTGTATGCAAACTGTAATACCTGTAAAAAAATGATTAAACATGGAACTATGGAGGCTGGGCAAAAATGTTTTAGTACAACACCTCTGCATAACCACATCTAAATAATTCATCCAAAAGAATATCATATAGAACGAAATAAAAATGAACAGAAAAGAAAAGCTCAGACTGTCAAAAAAATCACATCAGAATTTTTTTCAACTAGTACTACAGTAAAAAAAAGAGACTGTTTTGGAAACTTCTAAACAAACTTCAATAAATGAATATTTAAAGTCACAAAAGGTATGGAGTATTAATGACTCTAGGTCGCAAACTATTCATCGTAAAATTGGGTTGATGATGGCCTTAGACAAGCAGCCATTT
The DNA here is from genome assembly GCF_022113875.1 of Hydra vulgaris. Lineage (NCBI taxonomy): Eukaryota > Metazoa > Cnidaria > Hydrozoa > Anthoathecata > Hydridae > Hydra > Hydra vulgaris. The sequence goes on along the minus strand of NC_061160.1, from coordinate 621,701 downwards.
ACTTTAGTTGAAGATACAGGTTTTAATAACTTAATGAACCATTTAGAACCCAGATATTGCATGCCAAGTAGAAAATTTTTTTCTAAAACAATAATACCTCAACTTTACATGGAGTTAAATAATAAAATTTCTGATAAATTAATAAAAACAGATTACATAAGCTTTTCTTCAGATATATGGACATGCCCAATTTCTCATGAATCATTTATTTCATTGTCTAGCCACTCCATCGATAAAGATTTGATGTGGTATTGCATACTACTCATTTTACTGAAAGCCATACTGGAATAAACATATCAAAAAAGTTAGAAAGTATGTGGGATAGCTGGAAAATTGAAGCTGAAAGACGACATATTCTTGTAAGAGATGGTGCAAGCAACATGATAAGTGGGAGTAACCTAGCTGAAATTCCTGCAATCCATTGTACTATTCATTTACTTCAATTAGTTGTTTCAGATTCAATAAGTGAAAATATTGTAATTGATGTTCTTTGAAAATGTCGTCGACTTGTTACTCATTTTAACCATTCATCTCTAGCATGTAACAACTTTAAACAAATTCAGCTGCAACAAAATCTCGACCCTCTTTGTCTTGTTCAAGATGTCCCAACAAGATGGAACAGCACTTATCTAATGCTTGACAGATTAAACAAGTTAAAAATTCCAGTTCAACTATACTTAGCAGAACGTTCTGATTTAATGCCCTTTTCTACATTGGAATGGACATTAATATTAAACATTATTAAACTGTTAAAGCCTTTTTTCCAATTAACTCAGGAAATGAGTTCAGAAATAACAACTTTGTCTTCTGTTATTCCAAATATGTGCTCATTGAAGAAATTTATGTCAAAATGTCAAGTTGATTTAAGTATTCAAGAAACAAAGAATCGGCTTACAACTTCTTTAAAAAATCGATTTCTTTCTGAAATAAATGATGCTAAGTCTTTAAACATTTTGAAAAATAGGTACTATGTCATAGCTACTTCAATTGATCCAAGATATAAGCTTTCTTTCTTTGAGGATGATATCAAAAAACAGGCTAAGTACTGGTTAATAAATGAAATTTTATCCTTTGAAAAAACTCTTGTTTGTTCTGAAGAAGTAGATTTTAGTGTAAATAAAGAACCATCACAATTAAATTTTTCAAATAATACTGAAAAAGAAGACACTCTTGAAGCATGTTTCAAAGAAATTATAAATGCAACATCTGAAAAACCATTACCTTTTAAAAAATTAAAGTTAGAGAAAAAATCAAATAAGATTTTGATAAATAATGAAATAAAAAAGTTTTATTCTGAACCACTTGTGGGCAGAAAACTCTGTCCAATAAAGACATGGATGCAAGAAGAACGATTCCCTCTTTTAAAAACAATTGCTTCAAAACATCTATGCACTCCTGCATCATCCATATTTTCTGAAAGATTGTTCTCAGAATATAGTAATATCTATGAGAAAAAGAGATCTAGGTTATTGCCTAAAACAGGAGAAAGGCTTTTGTTTATTCACCGTAATGGGAGGAAAATAGAATGACTCTTTGCATTTACTCATTTGTTGAAATTTTATTTGTTATGTTCTTTAATAGTATTATTATTTTTTTAAAACATTTTGTTTCATTGAATTTAATAATTTAATTTAAGAGGCATTCATAAAGTATGTTTGCAGGTATGGGAGGCGACATTATCTAAAAATGTTTAAATATTATCTAAAAGTGTACAAGTGTGTATAAGGGGTAGGGTCAAGAGGACAAATATGCAAAGTAAGAGCAAGGTCCAGGCAGCAAATATGTAAATGGTTGGGCCATTTTTTTCATGAATTTTACTCCAAAATATTTTTCAAAATTTTTATTTTAAATAAAGACAATTTATTAAGTGAAAAAATCTATAACAAAATATCAAAAAAGAAAAAAAAAAAAAGTTTATGATGAAATTTCATAAAAATATAATAAAAGCAAAAAAAAATTTAAACATTAAAAAAAAAAAAAAAAATTTTTTATATTTTGAAAGAAAATTTTTTTGCAAAACAAATTCTTTAAATTCTCAATTTCGATCATTTTAAATCTTAAAAAAATTGTTGGAAAGTTATGACTGTGTTTTTACCCCTCTTTAAATTGAAGGGGTAATAAATTAAACATGGTCATAACTTTGGAACATAAATTAATTGATGAAATTTAAAACCTATTGATGAATTTAGCTAGAGTATTAGATAGTGTAATGAAATAACTAAATGATTTTCCTTGCATTTGGATAGGTGGTTGAGAAAATAACCTCAAAGGTTATTTTTGTTCCCAAGCTCTAATTACCATGATTTTTTGATGCAAAACACTTTCATTCTATGGAAGCATAAAAATTTAAGTTTAGAGTTTGCACAAAGCTTGATAATGTCATATCTGAGACTTTTAAAAACATCATGTTAGAGCCAATTTAGCAGCGTGTCGGTAAACCATTTTGATTTACAGTTCTCAAAATTAAATTTCTACTTAAAAGATAAATTACCCTCCCCTAAAAAAATGTATTTATTAAATAATTCTTAATAGTTTTTCAAACCTCTTTGTGCTAGTATAATTCGGTACATCCGGCCAGATATTATATATATCCGGCCGTATACCGGATAGTAAATTATCCGGTATTTTCAACCGGATATTCGGCCGGATATCGTATCCGGTACACCTCTATTTATAATATATTCAATATTTTGAATTATTTAATATTTAGAATATTTCCATAATATAGAATATTTTTAATCTCCAGATATCCAAACATTTTATATACATACGAGTTTAGGTATAACTTTGTGATATATTTGATTTTTAAGCTTTTTTACTCTTCACTCGTTGAAAAATTAAAAAAAGTTTAAAAAAAAATTAGAATCAACTCAACTCAAAAGAAAAATTTTGAGGAAAATAAGTGAAAATATTTTCTAGTTGTTTTACCCAAACAATTTTCCGGATTTTTAAAATATGAACTGTTCTTTTCAAAAATAAATTTAAATAATTTTTAAATAACTCAATTTTTAAAAGTTAACTTAGATAAGTTTTTATATAAATAAATTAAAACATCTGTTTATAGGATATAAACTTAATCTCTTTTTAATATAACACAATATTTCTAAGGGTTATATATTCTCGTTACTCAAGTCATCTAAATAACGAAGGTATATATAACCCATAGAAATATTGCTTTATATTAAAAAGAATATTATAAGGATAAGTTTATATAATATAAACAAATGTTTTAATTAAATGATTTTATAGGATTTTGTAAAAAAAAACAAAAAACAAAAACAATTATGTGTCCATCAAATTACAACTTTTCTTTTTCGATGGGCTTAGTTTAAGTTTTGATTAATAGTGTCCAAATTTCTATAGAACCTTATGGATTTTTTCGTCAATAAAGTACCCTAAGTGGGGATTTTACGTATATATCAATAGAAGATTAATTTTAAATTTCTAGCAATGTTGTTGACGGACGTCAGACTGAAAAAAATAAATATTGATTACATTGTTTTCTAGAGTCAACCAAAGTTGGGTTTACATATTCTTCCTTATCTTTTTTTTAATAAATATTTGAAAAAAGTATAATAACAAAAATAAATCTTGTGTTGATAAAAATACAATGATCGTTAAACCAAAAATATTATCTCCAAAAATACTGTAATGTTAGTAAACAATTTTACGTAATTTATTGTAATAGTTTACAGATTTTTGTAATTTAAAGTTGTTTAATCATTTGCTTTTAGAGTAAAAAGTGTAACAATGAAATTAAAATCCTAATCTTAGAAATAATTTTATAAGTCAATATATGTATAAATATATATATATATATATAATATATATATATATATATATATATATATAAATATATATATATATATAATATCTATATATATATATATATATATATATATATATATATATATATATATATATATATATATATATATATATATATAATATATGTATATATATATATATATATATATATATATATATATATATATATATATATATATATATATGTATATATATATATATATATATATGTATATATATATATATATATATATATATATATATATATAAATATATATATATATATATATATATATATATATATATATATATATATATATATATATATATATATTGTTGTTTTGATTATTTGATAATAATCAACTCTTTTTAGATTTGAGAGTGATCAAAATAAAGTGAAATAATCACAAAATAAATCAATAAATAAATAAATAAAAGGTTAGATGAAAAAAAACAACTTTTTTACGGTACTTAAAATTTCATGCCGTTTTCGGCACTCATCAGCCATATATTTAAATCAAGAAAAAACCGTTCAAAAATACAAATAAAAAACCGTTACAAAATTCAAAAAAAACAATGGAATGAGTTCTGACGTCAAATAATTATAATACAAATAATAGCAATAATAATATTGATAATAATAATAATATAATAATAACAACAATAATAATAGCAATAATGTTAATAACAATAAAAATAACAATAGTAATAATATTATGGAAAAAACATCTTTTCTAATCGCCAGTGTCAAATTGAGAAAGGAGGAATCTGTTTCTATGTCTGCACTTAGAAACAATCTTACTCCTTTTATTTAGTAGATTAGTATTTTTATAATTTAGGATTTCATATTTTTCGGTGAGACATAATTTACAAGATTTGGATGTAGGATTATATGCTTTACATCGCCTGAGAATTTTCCACTTAACTATAGGAACTAAATTGGCTTCTTTTATTTTCCATACCTGCTTTGACAGCTCAGTATCATTTTTGTGTTTTGGGGTGTTAAAAGATTTAACGTGGTGAGCGTATCTCAATTTAAAAGAAGTCTCACTTACACCGATGTAGGATTTTTCGTGAGGAGATGAATCACTAGTGGTGGTTACAGTTGCTTGGTATACAATGTTGCTTGTTAAACATCTATTGGACAACGGGCAGAAATTTTTATCTAAGCAGTTACAGTTTTTTTGATTAGAGTTTGTATCGTTGTATAAAATGTATTTTATAAAACCTTTTATACAACAATACAAACTCTAATCAAGAAAACTGTAACTGCTTAGATAAAAATTTCTGCCCGTTGTCTAATAGATGTTTAACAAGCAACATTGTATACCAAGCAACTGTAACCACCACTAGTGATTCATCTCCTCACGAAAAATCCTACATCGGTGTAAGTGAGACTTCTTTTAAATTGAGATACGCTAACCACGTTAAATCTTTTAACACCCCAAAACACAAAAATGATACTGAGCTGTCAAAGCAGGTATGGAAAATAAAAGAAGCCAATTTAGTTCCTATAGTTAAGTGGAAAATTCTCAGGCGATGTAAAGCATATAATCTTACATCCAAATCTTGTAAACTATGTCTCACCGAAAAATATGAAATCCTAAATTATAAAAATACTAATCTACTAAATAAAAGGAGTGAGATTGTTTCTAAGTGCAGACATAGAAACAGATTCCTCCTTTCTCAATTTGACACTGGCGATTAGAAAAGATGTTTTTTCCATAATATTATTACTATTGTTATTATTATTGTTATTAACATTATTGCTTTTATTATTGTTGTTATTATTATATTATTATTATTATCAATATTATTATTGCTGTTATTTGTATTATAATTATTTGACGTCAGAACTCATTCCATTGTTTTTTTTGAATTTTGTAACGGTTTTTTAATTGTATTTTTGAACGGTTTTTTCTTGATTTAAATATATGGCTGATGAGTGCCGAAAACGGCATGAAACTTTAAGTTCCGTAAAAAGTTGTTTTTTCTCATCTAACCTTTTATATATATATATATATATATATATATATATATATATATATATATATATATATATATATATATATATATATATATATATGTATTTATATATATAAATGAAGACTCCACGGGAAGAAACGGCAGGGTCACATTTTGAAAATTTTGACATTTTACACTTTTTAACTTTATAAACAATATTATTATACATTTTATTTGAATTCAAATTAAAAAAACAATTGGATGTACTTTTAAAGATTGATGGAACTTAATCACTTTTTTTTATTATACAATACATAACTCCACAAAAAGACAAGTGTTAATGAATTAAAATAATATTTGCAACCTACTAATAGACATAAACCAAGTTTACCCTTTTTTTTTTTGAATTATCAAGACTCATACTTACGGCTATAAGTCTTTATTTTTCAAAATAATCACAGGTGATTTGGTTAATGTAAATTAAATAATAAAAATGACGACACTTGAAATACCAATAATAATGCTAAAAAAATCCAAGAAAAAAAAGAGTAATGAAAGATTGCGTAAAAGTGTAAAGAAACAAAGATTAGCATCGCATAAAACAGGGCTTGAATGTAACTGCAGAAGGCTGAAATGCTTAAAGAAGAAGATAGAAAAGTGTTAATAAGATATTTTAACTCTCTATTCAGCAAGGATGCTCATGATTCGTATCTTGCAAGTTTAATAACTTTAGATAACGTTTTAAGAAGAAGACCACGAAACATTAATTCAAAAGTTAATAATAGCAGTTACAAATATAAACTTTTTATTACAAATCACGAGATACTTACGAGTTCTTTTGTTTATGTTTGCTTTTCTGCGTTTATTTCAATCTTTAACATAAAGAATGGAAAATTAGAGACCATAAAAAGAATCCTTTTAACTAGAGGAATTTATATATTTTTATTGAACATAGAATGCTTGTTTTTAATGGAAGTTTTCTTATATATTAAAAATATTTTTTCTCATAGGTCACTTTCCCCCATGATAAAAGAAGTAAACACAAGAATCAGTATAACAATTTTACTTCTAAACTAAAAAATAAAATATGTGATCAGATTTTTTCTTTCAGAGGTAGATACCAAGATCTATTAATTGTAAACAAGATGTATGACTTGTTTAAAATCAAGTTTGGAAATGATAAATTGTCATATGAATCTTATCGCAACATATTTAACAAAAGTTTTAACATTTCTTTTGGGTACCCTAGGACTGACACGTTCTAAATGCGATAAGTTTAAAATTAAAATTGATGCAATAAAAGTTGAACTATCTTTTAATTCAAAATTTACAAAGCCTGAACAACAATTGCATGAGCTTGAGTTACAGAAAGAACAGCACCACAAATATTTTATGTTAGGAAAAGAAATGCTTGGTTTAAACCACAAAGAGAGTACAAATTTGAGGCAATTGCTTTTGATTTCCAAATAAAATCTTAACTTACCAAATCACTCGACCAACGACTTTTACTACAAACAAAAATTTGCATTTTATTCATTTAATATTCACGTGCTTTCAAGCAATGAAGTATATTTGTATTGCTATGATGAAACTATAGCTTAAAAAGGGGCTGATGAAGCAACTTTGATGATTTTTTATAAAACATTTAGACAAAGAAATTTGATCTGTAGAGCTATTTTATGATTCATGTGCTGGCTAAAACAAAAACTATACATTAATTTGTTTTATGGATTTTCTTGTTCATGAAAAAAAAAATTTGACTTTAATAAAGTTACATTCCCAGAACGTGGTCATTCTGTTATGGAATGTGATAAAGATATGGGATTAATTAATTGCAAAACATCCACTAGTCATCCATCAGATTGGATTAAAACATTCAAAAATGCTCTTAAAAAAACCACTCTGTTTCATATTACAGAATTAACGCAAGGTATGGGTAAAAGTATAACTGATTTTATGAGACCATTTTATAAGAATAAATGTCCCATTCTAACTTGTCCTCTTTGTGAAATTTTTTTCAGAGGAGACTCAAGTGGCATTGTATTTCATCGTGATTTGTGGAATGGATTATTGTTGAAAACTAATTTAAAAAATAATAGGAAGAACACTTTATAGTGAAATCCCCATTCTGTATAATGCAAAACTTTGCATCTCTATGGCAAAGTACACAGATTTACAAGTATTAAAAAGGTTTACATCCAATGCTCAGGTTTACGATTCTTTGCCATACAATCAGGAGGTTATCGAGACATTTCATGAAAATATTGATTCTGAAGATGAAGAGTAAATAGACTTCTTTTTTTGTTTAAGTTTTGTTTTTAATTTTTTTTTTAGTGTTTCTCGACAAATTTATAATTTTTAATATGTTTCTTCTTTGCTTCACTTAATATACAACAATTTATATAGTTAATAATCACAAGATATTGAATATATTTTTTAAATATTAGTCAGGGTATGAAAATGAAAATTCAGATCAAATAAATACTAAATTGTTTTTAAACCTATAAAATTTTAAGGCCCCTTTATTACCAGGAAAGAAACTTTGCATTAAATAACTTTTAGTGCTTACAGTTTTGTGACACCTGTATAGGTATACTTATATAGGTATTTAATAGGTTAACCTTTAAATTAAAAAACAATTGAACTTTGTCATCAACAGTAATATTTTTGAATGAAAGATTTATAATAAAAACTAAAGCCTTTCGTTAAGGAGAACTAGAACTATTAATTAATTAGACAACTCTCAATATCTCGAACCTCTAAAGGACCGATTAATTAGTTTGAGATAGAGAATGTTCGAGTTATCGAGAGTGTAATCCATAAATTAGGGTTCGACTGGATTCAAAAATGTTCGAGATATTAGTTTAATTAGTTTGAGTTAGAGAATGTTCGAGATCAAGTATTCAAGATATCGAGAGTTGACTGTATGTGATATTTCCGTGCACGAAAAAAGAACAAAATTGAAGCCTTTTGTTAACGAGAACTATAATTATTTTCTAAACAAAAATATCAACACTAAGCAGTATTTTTTATTTTAGTTAGATCCCCTAGACTTTTTAAGGGTCAATATTTGGTCTTGGCAGTGAGGTGGTTTGGTAAAATAAGCTTCTGCCGAATTTTAATTATAAGCTAATAAAAAAATAATTAACATTTTATGTTTTTAATTGATCAAAAAACTAATAAATAAATAAAAAAATTTACCGGGAAAAAAAGTCCAAAAAGAAAGCCTATAACGTAAATTATTATACTTAAATTAAAAATACAACTTTAATTGTAAAAAAAATTAGTTCTTTTTTAAATATATCTTAAAAATTTTAATCCTTTCCTTAAAAATAAAAAAGTTATATAGGTTTAAAAGTTTAAAAATGAGTTATAGCAAAATGAAAAAATGTGACCCTGCCGTTTCCACGGTGATTTAATACTTATGAAAGCTTGGGATTTTGTTATGCGCAGGCGTCCGATACAACTACTCAGTTTTCAAATTTTATGTTTACCGTGTTCAAGTTGTTAAATAGCTTCCAACCTTGTTTTCTGTTTTAATAGATAAGATTGAAATGGTTGCTAATATTTAAACCTCTAAAATGGAATTTCACATGGATGAGTTAGTTTATGCATAAAATCAAAGTGAAAAGCATGTTTGAACATTTACTTTAATTATTTAACATTATACTTGAATATTGCCTAAAATAACACTAAATACAGATGCCAATTATGGACAAAGTAAAATTTTTATGATACTTAGGTTAGTTTTTAATGAAAATGCTGTTTTTCGTCTCTCAAAAAATATTAGCTTCTTTTACCAATCATTTTTTATGAAATATATTGTCATTTTTTAGTCAAAAGGTTTTTATAAATTTTTTTTGTGGATAATGGCTGAAAAACATCAGCAAAAATTATTGAGAGTCTGCAGAATTTGCGGAAATTTGACCGGAAAAGACTCTATAAAAACCAGTAGTAGACGTGAAAGAATTTTTAATGTTTTTTTTTTAAATAAATATTGCTGAAGATTGTTTAGATGGTCACCCAACACAAATGTGTTTAAAATGCAATGCAACAATGGTGAATATAGAAAACCGTGGTAGTAAACTTTAGAAGCCCATACAAAAAACATGGTTAAAGTGTCAAACAAATGTGTGATTGTGTATTTGGTAAAGCTGGTCGAAAACCAAAACCAAATGTTGGAAGGCCAGGAACTTTTAAAAGATGGACACAAATTACCCTTAATCTATTTTTCGGATCTTTGCCTTTACCAATGAAACAAGATCAATTATCTAAATAAATTTTCAACTAAATCCACATTTAACATTATGCATTTGCAAAATTTGTGAAAAAAAAATGCATCAACCAGTAATGATAAAAGATTGTCAGCATTTATTTTGTAGCCTATGCATTACATTGCTTATTAAAGGTAAACTAGAAAAGGAAGCAAAATGTCCTATATGTTCAGGTTTTATCATCGTTAATAGCCTTTGCAGTTCTGTACATGTATTGGAAATGAAAAAAACATTCATATATTGCATGCAAATTTTGTGAAAAAAAAGTTCTTTTCAAGGACACATAAGAGGTTCATGATTGACAAAAAGACCATTTAAAGAGCGAGCACAGCACAATCATTGATGATTTCTATAAAGTCAATGAATCAAGTGATGTCCCTCGAAATATCGAAGCTGCAGTTGTGCATGGAATTGAGCAAAAACTTGAGCATTCAAAAACAACTACAACAGAGTTTTCATCTGGTGGGCCAAGAGTAAGAAATTCAATTGTTTTTAATTTTTTTATACAAAATTTTAAAGAAAAAAGATATTAGTTTAAAATTTAAAATAAACGTATTAACAGAGATTGTGATTTTTTTATTGATAACTATTATTGATTTACTTTTTTTATTTAAAACCTCTTTGCTTAACTGTAACACTTACAAGGTTACAAGGAAACTGTACAAGGTACAAGGAAACTGTACAAGGAAACTGTACAAGGAAACTGTACAAGCAACTGTAATACTTACAAGCTTACAAGGAAAGCGCATCATGCAGTATAAGTACACTTAAAAAAAGACACAGACTCCTAATGGAGGAAGTTAATCATCAGGTTGGAAATTCTAAAGATTTACAAGTAATGCAAGCTGCAGTTATGCTAAAATCATTTGATTACAGCAGTTATTTCTTTATTATTCAAAATGTCATAACATTAGAATTGTTAAACTTTCTGCCGAGGAATTGGTTGCTTTTAAAGCTGACGTAGGAATAAATTAAAAACAATGACTAGGTAAAACATTTTTTCAAGTAATTAAAGGAATTTCAAATATTAAAAGGGTAATGTTTACAAGTAAATGTTATGTTAAGATGTGTTAAAGTGAAATATTTAATGATGTATTATTGATGTTTATATAATCAGGATTGACCTGTTTGGTTTAACCCTAGTTTTTTTAGTCCTAAAAATAATGAAAGAAGAACATGTTAAAAAGAAATAATTTGGATTAGACATTTTAAAACAGTTCTTACTCTCTTGATCTATAATTATGTTTAAATTAATGAATTTTTAAATTTTGTTTATAAATTTTTAACAATTCGAAGCGACAGAACGAAATCCTAAAGAATTTCAAATATAGACTTAACAAAAATCTAAAATTCTGTTTAAGCAAAAAAGATATATACATATTTTTTTCTTTTAATACAAACAGAAGTAGCTGTATTAAAAAATACCTTTTCATGTATTTTATTTCATCCTAAGTTATACATTTTCAAAGTTTAGGATTTTGCTAAAATTTTTGATTTAAGTTTTACTAATTTGCCCTAATAGGGCAAATGAGTAAAACTTAAATCGGAAACCAGCATAGTTAAACTACTTTAAGCTGACTAACACAAAAAGTGTTATTTATGTGTTACATAAACAGTGATGCTTATAAAAATTACAGAAAACTTGATCATCCGGAAATTTATTTAATCCTCTACCTTTTAAATCTTATCATTTCAGCCGATTAGTATGATCATTGATCACCTTTAAATAATTATTTCGAACGCGGAAGTTAACTAAAAGTTTTAGATTAAAAAAAGATAATAAATTTTATACAAACTAAAATACCAACCTCAAAAGAAAACTAACATCGCTTCAGTAAACTGGTTGATCAAGTGTGTTTTTGTGTTGAACTATTATTTTTTTAATTTTGAAATGAATATTTAATTCATTTTTTAATTAATTCAAGCACCGCAATTGCAATAATAGTTACAAAGTCAATTCCCTTAAGAAAATCATTGTTTATATTTGTATCTGAAAATCATTAACAACTGCAAAACCTTAGCAATTCCCTTATGACAATTATATGTACAACTCTTCTTCGACAATCAATAACGATTGTAAAGTTTTACGATCATTATTGATTCTCAAAGGAGAGTTTTACATGAAATTAGTTTTACAGTAAAACTATTTCTTTAGAGAATTTCGCACTTAATAGAGTTGAATAGTATATACAAGAAATTAAAAATAGTTTAACTTTATAATTAATTGTAATATTTATACTATATATATATATATAGTATAATATTTATACTATATATATATATATACATATATATAGTAATATAACCTAATATTTATACTATATATATATATATATATATATATATATATATATATATATATATATATATATATATATATATATATATATATATATATATATATATATATATATGTGTGGGGCCCACCGTTACATATATTTCAAGGGGCCCACCGGCCAAATGGCCGGTGGGCCCCTTATATATATATATATATATATATATATATATATATATATATATATATATATATATATATATATATATATATATATATGTATATATATATATATATATATATGTAGTCTGGTGGGCAACTGACCTCGATATTGATATTGACTGATATTGATAGAAGTTGTATAACTATATACCCTGAGGTATATAAATATCTAAACATACTTTATAAATGTTTTTTATCTCTGTCTGGTTTATTATCCTCTCCCTCTTTAGTATGTCACTAAACATGCTTTTGAATTATTTTCTCACCCCTAGTAAATAACCAAGTATGAAATACTTTATTAAAATAATAATAAACCGCTCTTCAATATTTTTATTTTCCGTTAAAAATGTGTCTGTTTTTATTATTTTGATATATAATGCTTTATTTACAATATCAATACTTTATTTACATTTTTATTGTAAATAAAAATGTAAATAAACATATATATATATATATATATATATATATATATATATATATATATATATATATATATATATATATATATATATATATATATATATTTACATATATATAACTCTTTATAATAATACTGGACATAATAGTAGTAGTAGTAGTAGTAGTTGTGCGCTTTCGAGCCTGTTTGACACGATACTCTTGGCAACCATTGCATCCGAGGTAGAGTCTTACCTTTGCTTTATAAGAAAACGCGAGCAAACGTGAAACTCATATTGTACGATCATAAACTTCATGTTATGTAATGTTAAAGCATGCTTAAACATATATCAAGTTCAACAGTTTGATTTTCACTTAAGAGCTGCATTTCGTCAACCTTTGCTTAATTTCTAATCTTTTGTGTTTTTATCCGTTAAAAAACAATTTTTATATAATTTAAAATCTTCATTACATTACGTAATAGCGTAGTAGAGTGGTTAGTGCGCTGGGCTTCTGACCAAGTCAGCCGTGGTTCAAGTCCTACCATCGGCGACCTGCTTTTTTAATTTTTTGCGCATGTGTCATTATTGAGATACTCATGTTATTTTAGTTTAACTTTTCAAGTTTATTTACAACTAAATTGAGCAAGGAAAATTAGTAAAAAACATGTTTATATATAGAATATAAAATCTATATAACTTTTGATTTGCATTTTAAACAACAAAACTGCGTGACAAGCTGATGAACTTGCCACGCGGCGACCATAACTTTTTTTAAAAATGGTAAGGGGGCTTAAAAAGTATATTTTTATTCAGAACATAATTAAAGATTTTAATTTTATATGTACACTAAATTATTTTATAAAATTTATTGTTTCTAAAAATAATTAAAAGTTAAACTATTTAATATTAGCATAATACCGATTTCTAATCTTTTGCATTTATATCCGTTAAAAACAATTTTTATATAACTTTGAATCTTTATTTCTTACCGCGACAGCGTAGTCGAGTGGTTAAGGAGCTGGGCTTCGGAACATAGCTGCCGTGGTCCGAGTCCTACCGTTGGCGACTACTGTTTTAATTTTTTTTTTAGATTTTTCTAAATACAAATTCAAATACATATAAAGTTTTATAGATATTGTATATAGACAACATATGTAAAGGAAGTACCAACTTCGGCAACGAGAGAAAAAAAATCGTTCACAAATTTCAAATTTTTGTTTTTTCGTTGCAAGAAGTGTCTCGCAAATGCCATTTATGTTAAATTTAGTGCTTACGCAATCAATAAGTTTAATCTTCGTATCTAGGATATTAAAAGTTATCATTTAGATGTTTTCATTTGATTGAGATTTTCTTGCTTTATAAACCGGATAATAGTTCCTATGAACTGTAACCACGCGGATAAAGTGTGCGTCAATATCCTAAAGACCCGTATTTTACGGGTCATGACAGCTAGTATATATATATATTTATATATATATAAATATATATATATATATATATATATAAATATATATATATATATATATATATATATATATATAAATATATATATATATTTGAGCACGTTATTTATAATTCTTGTTTTCAGACTAAAAGGCTCGTGCTTTTAGTCTGAAAACAAAAATTATATAAATAACGTGTTCAAATATATATATATATATATATATATATATTTATATATATATATATATATATATATATATATATATATATATATATATATATATATATATATATATATATATATATATATATATATATATAAATATATATATTTGAACACGTTATTTATATAATTCTTGTTTTTTTTTCAGACTAAAAGGCTCTTGTGTTTTTTTCAGACTAAACGGCTCGTGCAAGTAAATGAACTTCTTTTCTGAACATGAGGAATACACATTGTGTGGAACCATCGATTCGGTAAGCAATTATCACATTTTATCTATAAAATAAATAAAATTTTGAATTCTCTAGTTAATTTTTTAAATTAAAAGCAATAATAATGTTGTTGTTTGAATTTATTCAATACATTCTACCCATTTATCTATTTTCTGTGAAGGATTTTATTTTTGGTCCTTCAGATTTGCCGCAAATGCAGCAAAGTGTATCGCTCCATTGTTTTAAACCTAAAAATATTTTGATTATAGTTGTGTCATTTTTTTCCTTTTTTTTTCTTTACAAGTTATATTTAATATACATTTTGAATTAAATTATTGTTTATAATTTGACAAATTTAAGGACAAACCTCCTTTATCTATAAGAAACTCTACAACTTCTATTCAGTATTGATCTATTTCTTTGGTTGGAAAAAATTGTTATAACTCGTCGTTATTAACAAAGTTTTCAGTTTAAATCAAACTCATCAAATTTAATATAGGTATCACTGTGAAGCAATATTTGAGTACTTTATAGAAGAAGATATCACTTCCACATACCTTTAGACAAAAAACTCCACATGATATACTATCACTTTGCATTTCATGTTGCAATGTCATCATTTGAAATTTTTCAGAAACCATACCTTTGTTTTAAATATGAATAAAATTGTAATGATAAAAATGCTTAATTAAAAAAAAGAAAAAAAGTCAGTATTAGTTCAGACATTATTTATTAAATAAGGTCATACTTTTATTTTAGTTCTTGTTTTTTTATAGTGGTTATTGATTTGCCAAGAAGATTTATATAGAAAATCATCTTTTCATTACGTTTGATGATCTGGAACACAATAGAATACAAAAAAGGTGAGTTTAAATAAAGGTTTTTTTTTGACTTTTATGATTTTTTTGGCTATTTAGGAATTTTTGTTTTTATTTTACGTTAAATGAAATTATTTTTTTTTATAATATTTGTTTTATTCTAATACTTTTTTTTCTTAAGATTTTGAATAAAAATTTACAAAAAAAGAAATACGTCAAAATCTGGCTTACTGTAAGCGTCTAATGGAAGTTTGCAACAATACAGCACATAAGTATATCTATTTTAAACAACTCGTTCTAAATAATTTATAAAATTTTGCCATTGATAAGATTGATTTTTAAACATTTACATAATTTTAAAAAAATTTTAAGTCTTAATTTAGAAAGGTTTCCTTTTTTTATATATAATATTTCTTGATACCAAATGTAGTCTTGTAATCAACACTGTTTCAGCAGGTATCTCTTCCAGCGATAGAAGCCCAGCTGGTACCAACGCTTCAATTTTATTCTATTAGCAATCAAACTTAAAATCATACAAATGATATTTACATAAAACGTTGTAAATATGTTTTTAATGTTAATTATATAAATAATTTTGATCATTAAAAATTGCGATTATAAATTCTTATTTTTTGCATTGAAAGTAATTTTCACATAAAAGTTTTGTATTGAATTAGTTTATTTACAAATGTTTAATAAATTCATTTAAAAACAAAAATTGTGTTTTTCTCATTAAATTACAGAATTACCTTATCTTGATTGTTAGCAAGCAAACCAAAATAAATATAAATGATTTCGTCACCTAGGCAATTGTTTAGAGCATCTTAAGATAAGTAATAATTTACAATCACCTAACTGATGATATATTCCCATTATTGCATTAGAAGGTTTTAAACGTTTAAGGCATTCAATCATTCCATAACCTACAAAATAATTCCATGATTATGCATGTATCGCATACACGTTGCTCTAATCAAAAGGTTTTCATAAGAAATATAAAACTGCAATAAGACATTAAATTAATAAAGATATCAAAAATAAATTTTTCTAACATTTATTGTTTCACGCGACATTTGTTTACTTAAATTTGCTCTTTGTTAACCACATTGGCATTGTAAATATAACTTATAGTTGCAATCTTATAGTTTAAGAAATTACCAACACTGTTTTCGACGATGCAGCTTTTAAATGAATCAAACCTTTCCGAAATCTGAAACCCCTCTGAAGTATCAGTCATCTCTAAGATGCAAAAATGTATTTATTGTATTCAATTTAAAATTTACAACTTATTTGACATAAAAAAATTTAATGTAGTTTAAAGCATTTGACACAATTTGTATACCCTTCTCAGTTGTTTTTTCTGGACCTATATACGACTTTTTTTTGTGTTTGGTTTTATCAATTTTATGGTCATCTAAAAAGCCATCATTAACATACAATCAATAAACATAAAAAAGTCATTTTGATATAGCACAATTAAATAAATTACTTATACTGTTTTTTGAAAAATGTTGGAGCATAATATTTTCTGGCGAAGTTGCGTCTGCTTGCCCTAAAACTATAATAATTTTGAAAGCACAATTTTAAAATAAATAAATATAATAACTGTGAGCGTAAACAAAAGTAAAAAAATAAAACAACATTGAAACGATATCTTCTGTTCTGGCGTTCTCAATGAATTTTTTTATGTGTATTCGTTTGTGTGATCCAGGAATAGGAGCACCTTCTAAATTTGTGAGCCTAAAATTTTTCTTTTTTTGTAATACACTTCACATTAAAAGGGCCTTTGAATCGTTGTTTTAAGGATGCTCCCTTTGATCTTCTACCTTTTATATCTAAAAGCCAAATTTTGTCTCCTTCACTAATGGGTTCTTCGACTCCTTTTGTTTTGTTTTTTAATATTCTTTTATCATTGTCCATTTTTTGTTTCCTTTGAGCATCTTTGTTATTCTAAAGTTTAAACCTCGTCTTTATTTTATTCAGCCGTAGCAACAATTTACTCTACATAACATTTACGAACATAACATTTTATACATTTTAAATTTTACTGCTGAAGCCTATTTGTACATAAGTTTTATTGTACATAACGCTGAATTCTATTTGTTTTTTTGCACAAAATTTGTGCAAAAAAAAACAGACCAAAGATCATTTAATAATACTACTGTACATAAAGCTGAAGTCGTCCTTAGTATTATAAAATATTGAATTTACAATAGCACTGCCATTGCAGTTCCATGAAGATTTTATAAAAATAAAAGCAACTATAGAAACATGTGGCCCTTTACATATTAAAATTAAATTAATTTCAATTCTATTTGCTACTGGACATACAATTCTATTGCGGAATAAAAAAATTAATTTTAATTTAAATTAGTTACACTTTCTAACCTTATTTACTATATCTGTTAAACTTCGAATTGGATCTTTATTTTTATCTATTTCGCTCTTTATTTCCATCTCCGTCGTTTCAAAGTAAATCTTAATCTATATACGATAATAGTTACCAAAGTGTGGATATTTATACGTATACGTATGGATATTTATACGTATGTATTTATGTATGTATGTATGTATGTATGTTTGTATGTATGTATGTATGTATGTATGTATGTTTGTATGTATGTATGTATATATGCATGCATGTATGCATTTTTATATAATCAAGTATATTTACTTCTTCATCTTTGCAATCATACACAGGCAGACGGCCGCCAAACATTATCTCGATGGGAGAAACTTTGGTTGAAATTTGTCTTTCCACGCGTAATGGATACAAAGCAACATCTATGAATTCGTCCCAATTTGATTCATTTTCAAAAACTAGTTTTCGTAATTTTCTAATAAAAAATTCCATAATACGTACATTTGGTTGTCACATGCTCATTTTTGCTCAACCTAGTCTAGGGTCTTGGGCAAAATGAAATATATAATCCAAAATAAAAAAAAAGTTAAACTAAACAAACCTTTTTATGTTTTTGTTAGTATTCTCATCTTGCCCATTTGATTGCGGGTGATATGCAGCTGTTTTTCTGCGTTCGATTTCCAATAACTTATACAATTCGTCGTACAACTAAACACATAAATAATAAATGTTGGTTAAACTTGTTAAAATTGACTTTTGTTAGTACTTGTGTAATATTTATTAATATTAATAATATTGTATATTTATTGTTAAATAGATGTTAATTTTTGACTCAACCTTGTTACAAAACTCTGTTCCATTGTCCGTTAATATTTCCGAAGGAAAACCAAATGTTGTGACTAACTTGAGTATTGATTTTGCCACCGTAAGAGCCTCTTTATTGGGTAAAGCATATGCCACTGGCCACTTTGAAAATAAGTCTGTACCAACTTAAATAGTAATTGTTGCCAGGGCCGCCGTGAGGAGGGGTCTACTGGGTTGTTTTGTCCCGGGCGCCAGGTCGACAAAAGCGCAGGAAGCCGAATATAAATATATATTTTTTTTTCATGTTTATTTAAAAAAAAGATGAAGTACTGGGAAGCAGCGTGGAAAATAAGAAATCAAAAGCAGCCGGTCAATTTGACCAGCTAAAACATATAATAAACGGTCAATTGCTTTTTTTGGCCGGTCAATTTTTTTTAGTTTAAATTTTTAACTTTGTAATGAAGTGCTTCATAATTGGACTTTTTAAATAAAAAAAGAAATTAATGCTTTAAAACTAAGAAATTAGCATTACTTTCAAAACATTAGTTTTAAATAAAGCGATTCTTTTTATTTAGCGGAAACTCGCAAATAAAGTGAATACTAATGATTAATTTAACAACCCGCTGAACTTCAGCGGGTTGTTAAATTAATAAAAAGATATTTTAAACATTTACTTCAGCGGGTGAAGTAAATGTTTAAAATAACTTTAGTGCACGGAGATTTTCATTCAATTAAAAACGGAGGTTTTTTACTTTATTAAAAAAAAGAGATTAGATTAAATCCAAGTAGTTTGATATTGATATAAAATTTAAAAACAATTTTATTAAATTTGTTTCTCTAATTTTTAAAATCTCTCAAATTTAAAACAATTTTGAAACACGTGAAAATATACACGTTTGTGCTGTGTTCTACAATAAATAACTCATTTAAAAAGTCAGATACTGCATATTTATTGTGTATATCATCACTTCCTTATGTAAGTATAACAATTTGAGAATTTAGAATAACTTTGGCATCATAAAACAGTAAATAACGGGTTTTTTATCGATGTGATAGTCTCACTTTACAATCTTTTCAGTGGAAGCCCTAGTCGGTGGAAAGTCTTGATTGAAACCACTGGTTTGTCCCTTCATCAAACGTCGCAAACTAGATGGAGTGCGCGAATCAAGGCCGTGAAGCCGTTAGTCAAACGACCCAGGGAAATCCTCGAATCTTTGAAAAAGCTCCGCGATTTTGATCTAACAGCTGATCAATTGAATGAAGTAAAATCTCTGGAAAAGTAGGTTCATTCATTCGAGTTCATCGTAATGACAACCTTTTGGTATAAAACTCTTCAATCAATCAACTATGTGAGCCTTGCACTCCAATCAGAAAATATCTCCTTGGACGACGAGATGAAACTCATTAAGACTCTTATTGAAGATCTAAATCGACTGAGATCATCATGGACCAGCATCCTTAATGAGGCACGTTTGATAGCATCTGGTCTTGCTTCTTTTGGTTTTCAATCAGAATTTGTGAAGAAGAGGACGAAAAAAAGAAAGACCTTTCACGAAGAGGTGAGGAACACCGCTCATTTCCATGAAGACGAAGCAAAAGAGTATGAGGTGAGCGTATTCAATACCGCTCTTGATACTCTTATTCAGCAGGTCAGCGATAGATTCTAAGCTGCTGAGAAGACGACGAATATGTTTTCGTTCTTATGGTCATTGAAATCTCTTGTTATGTCAAACGAAAAAGAATCAGAAGAAAGTGTTGAAGCACCTATCCAATTGGAGGAGAAATGCAAGGTCTTGGCACAAATCTACGCGACCGATGTTGAAGAAGAGAAACTTATTGAAGAGATCCGCTACCTCGATGCTCTGAAGCGATCCAATCTTTTTGGTCCAAAAGAATCTCTCACTTCCATGACGTTATTGAATGGAATATACCAGAAAGGTCTTCAGCCGCTCTTCGAATCAGTCTGCATTTTGCTGCGCATCTTCAACACTATCCCTGTTTCTGTTGCGGAAGGCGAGAGATCTTTTAGTAAGCTTGCTCTAGTTAAGACAGCTTCAAGGTCTACAATGAGCCAAGAACGACTTACGAATCTTCTGGTTATTTCCATTGAGCATGATCTTGCCAAAAAGTTGTGCTACGGTGAAGTGATTTCCAAATTCGCCATGAGTAAAGCTCAAAAGATCAATTTCCTCTAAAGTTGAAACAACAATGGCTTTTGTATTCTAGACAAAGTTTTGCTCTTAACATCCAATAGTGTTTAATGATTGTCTTTGGTCTGTTTCTACCATGTTCTAGTGTCGACTTTATTATTTTATGTATGAGTGTATAACCAAGTCAAAAGACCATTGCAATTATCTAGAAATAAACTGTTCAAATGTTCATTAATTAAAATTAAAAAATTCTATATTTTTTTATCCTCTTTGATTTGTTATCAAATGGCTTATTATATGTATTGAATTATGGATCATTAGATCAGCTTTCACTTTCAGCAGGGCGCTTGGGAAATTTTGACCCTGGGCGCCGCAAAGGCTCACGGCGGGCCTGATTGTTGCCCTTTGCTGTTTCACAAAATGGTCCAGCAAAACAATGCCAACAATTTCCCATATTCGCGTTGTCTAAGAAAGGTAACAAAAATGTTCTAACGTTAACGTCAGGTGTTTTTTTTTTGATGCAATACCCGTTTACTGTCTTTTATTATATGCAAAAAATTTGATACAACTGCCATAAAACTTTGTTAGATATTATTTATTAATACATCTACGTATATAAAAAAAGATTTACTTATCTTTACCTTTATTGAATGTAATGGAACCGGAGATGAAGGAAGCGTTCCCGACTGTTGACATATCTTGAATTGCTTTACCTTTAAAGAAAGTAAACTTTGTTTATTCAATAATGCATTTATTAGAAAGAGAATTATTAGAAAGAAAAATGAAGAATTAGAAACATTTAATAACATTCAAAATAGAGGTGTTTAGTTTAAAAATTATTACGTTTTATGATATGTACACAATATAAACTAAATGCAAGTTATATTATATAATTAATAAATATTGTAAAATACCGTTGACAATTTAGAAAGCTCTCTTAGGTTGCGTTTTTCATTTTTTGTGAACAAAACTGGATATTTTTTTTCCGTAAGATAAACAAATATATTATTAAAATAAGTGACGTCTTTGCTCTTTTTAACTTGAAGCATTTTGTTTAATGTATGACTTATCGTCTTTATTTTGATATCGACCTAATAAATTTCAGCCTTTTTCAATTCTTTATTGGTTTCAAAAATTGTGGGCTGAAGCAGTTGATGGTAAACCGAAATTGTTTAAAAAAATGTAATTTCTCTTTCTGGGCGATATTTTACATTTCAACAGGAAGTAACTTGAGGAAGTATTTGCATTAATGGTTTTTGCCAGACCAATATTTTTCACAATGATTCATTGTGTTGCAATATGTTATTTAAAGAGAAGTTAAGAATTTTCATTTCATCTATTTTATTACGGGAACGGGATAGGAATGGAAAGAAAACCACGTGAGCATGCGTATTTTTCTTTCGGACAAATTAAAACTTAAACTACGCATGCCCAAGAGATTATTTTTCTCGTCCCTTGATCCGTCCTTGTGAAAAAATTGATAAGTGGAAACCCACCTTTATTTAAGTCCACATAAGGGGTCGTCCATAAATTACGTTACGCAATTTTTAACCAATTTTGACCTCCCTCCCCCCCATGTCACAAAGTTGTAATGCTTAAGATACAAATTTTGTATGAGTCGTCACAAAATAACTAACCCCTCTCCCCCCCCTATAGCGTGACGTAATTTATGGACGAGCCCTAAAGGAAATTTATTTTTGACGAGACAATTTTTGGAGTTTTTTTATTTTTTAAATAGATTCAGAGAATTCAGTTTTCTACAATTACATATAAGAGAGTTGAATTTTACAACAAATTTATGCTTTATTATTAAATCATTTTTTATTATTATAGTTGTAGCCGTAAATATACATAGAATGAACACATACAGCGAGCAGGGAAAACACCCCACTATAATCAATCAGTTTTATAAATATTTGTTCCAAACTTATTCCACAACCAGGAGTCTAGTATATTTTTGAAGGAAAGTACAATGGAGTACAAAGTTATTTGCTCTGGTAGTTCGTTCTAGTGTTTAGCTGATCTATTATACAAATGATTACATCTTGGAAGACAGTTTGGTAAAAACTCACGCCTTATTTTAGAATGGTGACCACGAGACATGGAGATAATATATTTTAAGATATTTATCATTAACTATATCAAAACGATGTATTATTTTAAAAATTTGGATTAAATCGCATCGAAGGCGTCCAAAACTAAAGTGATGGTAGATTTAATCTTTTTAGCCTTTCGCAGTATTGAAGACGCCTCAAGCTGTAAGCCCATTTTGTTGCTTTGCGTTGAACAGATTCAACCAAAGCCATATCAGCTTTTAAATAAGGAGCCCAAATGGACACTCCATATTCAAGATGTGATCTTATAAATACTTTATATAATTTGTGAGCCATTTTTCATCAATAAAAGTGAATGTCTTTTTTAGCATACCAAGAATTTGTAAGGACTTAGAGACAACTGTTTGAATATGAGCGCTCCACTTAAGGTTAGATGTAAAAATGACTCCTAAATCACGTTCTTTAGTAGAGCTTCTCAGACATTGGTTGATTCCTTGGTTATTTTGCAGAAAGTAATTGTAATGGGTTTGTTTCGACTGTAATGAATAACGCAGCATTTTGAGGTGTTTAACTTAAGTAACTAAGTGTTTGACCACTCGTATACCAAGCGTAGACGATCCTGCAGATCAACAAAATTAGATTGCGATAAGGTTTTAGAAAAAAGTTTAGCATCATCGGCAAATATCTCAAATTATAACAGCAACTTTTCCAATATATTTGAACATTGGTAAACATTTCCAATATATTTGAAATTGGTAAACAATCTTTTTATTATATGTAATAGTTTATATTGATTATAAAGTTGTTGCGACATGACCTAACCGTTTTAGTATAGGGCGTCGGGTTAAAGTTTTTAAGCAGTAAGTTCACGCTGCTTCATTTAGTAATATCGCATGTATGGGCATATTCGAGCTGGAAACCTCTCTATTCAAACCAGAACTCTAACCACTGCGACGGTTTTTTTTACTTGGTATATATTTTATAAAATTCCTTGATAATCAACTGATCAGTTAAAAAATGATCACGACTGGCCAAATGACACGAAACAATATTAACTTATTTGAAACATAAAGCAGTTACACCATTATTAAAAAAAAATTTTCATTTGGTTTCATCATTCGTTGACAATAACTGCAAGAAAAGCCTATCAACTTCAACTTTTTCTCTTCAAGAAGTATATTTTATACACTTGAATATTTATATAATAAATTACGAGGAAAAATAAACTTTGCTTTTAGGGTCAGACCAAAAAGATGCTTTTAGAAATAAAAGTTAGTGCTATAAAATGTATTTAGTTTGTGTATTAAAAACTACTTTCGGGTCATAAAAAAATACGACAAAGTAATGTTTATGAGATTGCAATATTGTCAAAATATTATGTTATCACATAAAAACAGGTACACATTTACAACAATTGAGACATATAGTCTTAAAAACTATATTTTTACATTCAAATTTGCCCGTGCCTACTTGTAAACGTTCCTTTTAACAGGATTAAGTTCTTATTCGTGTCTTTCCAAACAAAAAAATAAAAACTTCTCAATAAGTTAAAATTAATACAGGGTGGCCAATATATTATCATGTTCATTTTAACTCATTTTAAACATCATGTTCATTCAAACTAAAAGTAATTGAATATTAGATGTTAAATTATAAACAAAATAACCAAAAAAAAAAAGGAACAATCACACTCAACTTTAAGGTTTACTCAATAAAGAAACATTTCTTAAAACAATTCTTTAGCTTTAAAGAAATAAATTTATTTAAAATATTTTGATAGTTTCATACTTAATTATAAAACCTTCAAATTATTTATTTACTATTTACAGAAAAGGGTGTTGCAGCAGCTACTCTTGCTGGGATTGCTTAAACTGTATTGGCTCTAACAAAAACACACAGGTAATTGAAAATAAAAAATAATTCAAAGCAATAAAAATATTAGTAAAATATCTTATAAAATAGAATTCAATCATATTAAAGGAAATATTAATTTTCTTAAAAATCAGTTTTAAAGATAAAGATAAATGAAAATTCAAAACCTACAATATGGGATAAACTGTGGCATTAAAAATAACATAACAAACAAAATATTGTTATTTAATTCTAAACACTTAGTACAAAAAATATTGTTGAGTTAGAAAGTAATAAAAAAAAGGCAAATTTAACTTTTTAAGAAGTAACTTTTAGAGATTCATAAAAAGTAAATTGAATTTATAAAATCTAACCTAAATATCGCTATCAGACAATAGGCGAGGTGAATAAATAAGTCAAATGTTTATTATTATTAAACATAGAATCCTTTTAAATATAAACATTGTTTTTATGAACAGATAATGACAAGTCTATAAGGTACACATTGAAAAATTGTCATCTAAGTTATTTTAAATGTTTAAAGTACTTACTAGATACCCTCTAAATCAGTGATTATTGTTGATTTATATGAAAATTATCAACTCTATTTTAAAGTACTCACAAATTCTCAACTGAGAATAAAATATTATTTTGACATGGAGAATCATAACCATTGTCACCGCAGCAAATCGTTTTAAATTGTTGATTAAAATTTCAATGGTGTTCAGTGTAGAAACAAAATTAATGTTTTTTAACATAAATTCTGTTTCTACACTGAACACCATTTTTTAATAATAACATATTTATTAAAATTTTTTTTATTAATTTAATAATTTTTTGCATACTAAAATTTCTTAAAAAAAATATATAAAAATATAAAAGTAGTAATTAAAATAGCTAAATGATATTTTAGCTTCATACTTAACTATAAAACCTACAAATCCTTTGTTTACCAATTGCAGATAAAGGCGGCGCATCAGCTATTATAGATGGGGTTGCTACAACTTTATTGGCAATAATAAATAACAAAAACATACAGGTAATCAAATTGAAATTTAAAAACAATTTAAAGCAATCAAACTATTAGTTAAATTAATCATAAAATAGAATAATACAATCTTTAAAAAATATTAAATTTTTTCTAAATAAGTTTTTAAGATTAAGACAAATTAGAAATTAAAACCTACGGCATGTGTTGAGCTGTGACACTAAAATTAAAATAACAAACAAAATACTGTTAATAAATTTTAAATACCTAGCACAAAAAAATTTATTGAATTAGAAAGTAAAAAAAAAAAAGCAAATTTTTAAAGATTAAATATCAAAGATTCTTTTAAAGTAAATTGAACTTTTGAAATTCTAACCTACCCTATGCGCGCATCACTAGTGATTTAGTACTGCTCAACGGTGATTAAGTGGTGATCACTAGTGATCGTCATTCAATCACCACTCTATCACTACTAACACATAACTTATTTATACGCAAAAATCAATATGATTTTATGTAAGCGGTGATTCACTGCGTAATAAGTAGTGACGGTTTAGTAATATATCAAAACACGAAAATAGTTCTCAATAAAAAATGGCAGATAACAAGCGTAAGCACTATATGAAAAGCTACATGAGAGATTATAGAAGTTTTAAAAAGTTGTTCAATGAAGAAGAGGAGGGTAAAGAAGATGACAAAGAAGAAGGTAAAAAAGATGATGAAGAAGGAGGGAAAGAAGATGACGAAGAAGAAGAAGGGAAAGAAGACGGAGAAGAAAAAGGTAAAGAAGACGACGACGACGAAGAATGTAAAGAAGACGACGAAGAAGAAACTAATGAAAACGACGACGAAGAGGAAGAAGGTAAAAAAGACGACGACGAAGATAAAGAAGATGATGAAGTAGTAGGATATAGTGAAAAAATTGATAATGCAGAAAGTGAGGTTCCTCAATCTGTCAAGACTCGAAATTTTCTTCATAAATGGGCTGTTGAAAATAATATAAAATCTAAACCGTTAAACGAGCTTTTGACTCATTTGAACTCTTTTGTGAAAGACATTCCTAAAAGTGGGACATCTTTAAAAAATACTTTAAGAAGTGTGGATGTTGAAAACGTTGCTGGAGGTGATTTTGTTTACATTTCTTTAAAAATTGCACTCAACAATTATGTAAAATGCTTTAGAAAGCCAGCAGAGTTTGATCTTATTATAAATGTTGATGGCACTCAGATATACAATAGAAAAAAAAACAAATGTGGCCTATATTGTGTACTATAAACCAACGAGGTCCATATGCAATTGCTTTATGATATGGTACAGGAAAACCTACAGTTCTCGGAGAATACCTCAAAAAATTTGTTGCAGAGTTAAAATTCTATTTTATAAATGGGTATGAAGGCCTAAAAGTGATAATTAAGGCATCTGTATGTGACGCACCAGCCAGAGCATTTTTAAAATGTATAAAAAGTCATAGTGGATATGACAGTTGTGAAGAACATGGTGAGTATCATAAAGGTATAAGATTGTTAGGTACCAAGTCTTTAATACAAGATGATAAAAAGTTTAAAGAAAAATTTTATTCAGAGCACCAGATTGGTAAATCACCATTATCCAAACTTGAAATTCCGATGGTGACTGGATTTGTACTTGACTAAATGCATTTAGTTTGTCTAAGGGTTACAAAAAAACTTATGAAGAATTATATTAACAATATAGGTTACTCTGTAAACAGCAAAATTTCTTCAGAGTTGCTCGAAATAAGAAAATGCACACCAACAGACTTTCAAGGTTGGCCCAGAAGTTTGGATGAATTTTCTGATTTTAAAGCAACTGAATTTTGCTTTTTTTTATTATATGCAGGAATCATAGTTATGAAAGGCAAAATATCGCATGATGAATATAAACTTTTATTGGCTTTATCAGTTGCTATGCACATTCTTTTGTCTGAGACAATGGTTAAAGATAACTCAATGGTTTGTTACAGTAAGAATTTGTTAGAATGGTTTACAACAGAATCAATTGTTTTTTATGGACCATTGTTTGCATCTTATAACGTGCACAGTATTATTCATTTAGCTGATGATATTATAAATCACAAAGTATCATTAAATAAAATATCTGCATTTCCTTTTGAAAATTACCTTGGAAAAATTAAAAGAATGATTCATATTGGTACATATACAGTTGCTCAAGTTGTTAAAAGGCTTGATGAACATAGTAAAGTTGTACATCTATTACCAGCAAAAAGATCAGTGATCTTTTAGAAATAGAGTTTTTTATATAAGCAAAATAGGTTTTGTAATTGTTGAGAAAGTTGTCTAAAACAAATATTTTTGTAAATTGTTTAAATTTTCGAAACTAACAAATTTTTTTGAAAGTCCTTTACCAAGTTCAGTCATCCATATTTACCATTTAACAACTTTGTCATATTGCAAGAAAATTGAATTGGAACGGAATGCATTGCAACATAAAGCCATTATGATGCCTTATGATAAAGGAGGCTATGTACTTATTCCTCTTCTTCATTGTGACCTTAATGACAATTTTACAAATCTCCAATTTTGATTATTACTTTTACACATTTGGTCTTAATTATATTTGAAGTAAATTTTTTTTTTGTTCAACATCTTTGTTTCCAACAAGGCTGCAAGCAACCACTGTCCACTGTTAGAGTATTACTAGCAGTATTATAAAACAACCACTATTAGCATTGGAAGTTACTGGATCAGAGAAAAGATGAGGTTTATAGAGCAAAATAACGACTTACAGACAACTTAGAAAATTGCAAATTATATAAATCAGTAAAGCAAGATGATGGTACCAAATTCCAAAGAACAGATGTTTGAGAAAAAAAACGAGGCGAAAAAGGGTTTTTGGAGCACTTAGGAACAGTCACAGAGAAAGGATGAGACCTAATTGAGTGACAGGTAACACGAGAATGAATTTTAGTAGATGGCACAAGATACTTTAGCTCTTTAGAGCAGTACTCGTTATTGTATTTGTAGAAAAGAGAAAAAAAAGCAACATTACGACAATTCGATTAAACTATGTTTGCAATGCATTTTTGCACCTTGTCTATAAAAAAAGGACATCATTGGAAAATCCGCCCAAGGTATGGCAACAGTATTCCATACAAGGATTGATTTGAGATTTATAGAGATAAAGATTAGAATCTGGAGTAAGAAAGTTTTGAGCATGATAAAGAGGCGCAACCTGAGCAGATGTTAATTTTGCAGGTGGATTTAATATATGGTTTCTAAATTAATTTTATAATGATTTTACTCTTAAATTTTTAGACACAGTAGCATAACAAAATAAATGAAATTTATTGAAATTGGATTGAAGAAAAAAATGATAGCTTTTGGGTGTGCTGGCCTTCAGTTCCTAATGTGAAGCCATTAATTTTAAAAAGGCAACTTTCAAAAAAATACTGGTTCAGGTTTATTTTGTTTAAGAAATATGGAAGTGGAAGTAAGTTTAAGTCATGTTAAACTTTTATGAAACAACTATCTATATTTTATAGTATTTGCATTTTCATGTTTTATTTTTTTTTTATTTCAGGCAGTTTTTCTGAATGTGAGCTTGTCCCCTCAGCCATTGATACGAACGAAGATACAGATGATGATAATCTTTCCAAGCGAAAATGTCGAACAGTTTTACCATATTTTATGAGTGATTCTGATGATTTGGGTTGTTTAAGTTACTTTACTTTATTTTGTTTGGTATTATACTAAAAGATTTTGTTGACGTATCAGCAAAATTTGTAAAACAGGTATATTGTTTATTATAGATAATGATGTTGCTTCCAATCAATCAAAAAGGCCTAAATTGGTTTGCAGCAGTGATGAAGAGCAAGAGACCGTAATCGACAAGTTTCCGTTACTTCCACCATCACTACAAAAATGTTCTTTACTTTATCTTTATTTAAAATTTTATACTTATAAACTTTTTTTTTGTTGTGTAGTCAATACTGTTATATATATTTTTCTTCTTTGAGACAAATTTTTTAGACTTTGGTATAGCAAATAATACTCTTTAAAACACTGAACTTAAATCTAGTAAGATCAATGAGTATTATTTGTTATGCTAACAAAGATTTTTGCAGGACTTTACAATATACATCTAAAGTATATCAGATATGTTATAATTAGTTTATTTTTGCAGATATTTTAAAGTGTAGTTTTCTATCATTAAATTTAAGTTTATTTCTTTTTGAAGTGCCTTCAAATCTGAATTTGATTTATAAAAAGAAGCAGAGAATCGATATAGAGATTGATCCAGTATTGCAAACTAAAGTACCATCGTCTCAATCTTATCTCCTGCAGCATAACACAAGCAATAGTACAGTTTTATTATTTATATATATTGGATATTAATTTCTCATATAATTTGTGTATATAAATAAACAAAGATTTTCATTGCAGGTTGCAGCAGTAAATCTTTAGATGACATAGATAGTACACCCACTGTATCACAAGATGGTCCCAGCAGGCACACAACGTTGTATTAACGTTGTATTTACGTTAAAATTACGTTTTACGTTACTTAACGTTAATCTAACGTTGTGTCAACGTAATCTTTTTAACGTAATATTCTTACGTTGAACTAACGTTGACACAACGTTAAAAAAACATAAAAATATTTACGTAACATTTTAACGTTGAGCTAACAAACAGACAACGTAAAAAAACAAAAAAATATTAACGTAGTTCTGTTAACTATAAAAAATCCTACCGTAATTTTTTACCTTTTTTTTTTTCTTAAAGATGGCGTATGAGAAAATAGGAAATAAGTGTAGTTTCAAAGGTCTAATTTTGAATCTAAATCAATTTTGAAACAAAATCTAATTTTGAAGGTTTGAATTGTCTTATAAAAGACATTCTAGGAATTTTTAAAAAGTATTTGTAAATAAAGAGCGTAAACTTTTCCATTTTCAAATTTACTTTTTTACTTTTTTTAATCAACTTTTTTAAATCTTTTTAATAAACTTTTTTTTACTTTTTATCTTTTTAAACAACCTTTTTTACCTTTTACCTTTTTAATCGACCTTTGCCTTTTACCTTTTTAATCAACCTTTTATTAGCAATACTGATAATAAAAGATTTAACAAAAGGTTGATTAAAAAGGTATAAGACTTGATTTGATTTTTTATTGTTGTAAAAATCTGTTCTCTAAACTATACAACAACAACAAAATTGCTCAACCTCAAAAAAAAGTTGAGAAAGGACAATAAAAAAGGTCTATGCTTAACGCTTAAAACAAGGCCTGTTAACTTTATGATTTTAACTATGATAGAAATATTCATCTGTATAAGATTAATGAACTAGCTAGTAACAAGCCTAGTTTGTTGAGAGGGTAAGAATGTTTTTTTATTAATAAAAATTTAGGTTTTCAAATTTTTTATTATGTTCAGTTTTTATTATTTTCTTGTTATTGTCAAAACTACTAAAATTTGGGTTTATTTCAGAATAATAAAAATGAATAAACAAGAGAAAAATCAATACTTGAGGAATTGGAGGCAAAGTAATCAAGCCTTAAACAGTGTACTTGTTAATGAGGAAATGGAAAACTCTATCAAATCCAATATTAATGAAGTTGAGAGTACTGATTTCCAAAACCTTGAAGTTGAGAACTATAATGACTTTTATTTTGCGTCCGATAAAGATACTTCTGGAACTGAGAGTTTCGATCTAGACTTTGAGGTACATATGAGCGATGATAATCAAGATCAAAATGATGGAGTTCTTGTTACAGAGATTGCCAAATGGCTTTTAAAACACAGAATAACTAGAAATGCAGGCGACGAATTGTTAACTATTTTACACCGGTATGGTCATCATGTTGATTTACCGAAATGCACAAGAACAATTTTAAATACTCCTAGGAATGTTCCAAGTGAGATAAAATGTGGCGGTGAATATGTTTATCTTGGTATTTCGAACGGAATATCAAGAACTTTAGCAGTCAACCAGCATTATAGATTTGAATCAAATACTATTTCTCTAGTTGTCAATGTAGATGGTCTTCCCTTATTCAAGTCATCAAACACAACGGTTTGGCCTATATTATGTATGTATGATAATGTGACCCCTTTTATTGTAGCATTATTTGTTGGTGATACTAAGCCAAATAATCGTGATGATTTTTTAAATGATTTTTTGCATGAATATGAGTTATTACTGGCAAATGGTTTTCAGTATAATGGAAAATTACTGGATATAAAAATTTCAGCTTTTGTGTGTGATGCCCCTGCGAGACAGTTCCTAAAGGGTATTAAGTCTCATAGCAGTTACCACGGCTGTGAGCGCTGTGAAGTTGAAGGGACTTATGAACATTTTAGAATGCTCTTTTATGATGTTGATTGTATTTCTAGAGATGATGACTCATTCCAAAATGATATGTATATTGGTACTCATCAAATTGAAAGATCAATACTAGCTGACAAAGGAATTAAATGTGTTACAGAGTTTCCGTTAGATTACATGCATCTTGCCTGTCTAGGTGTTACTAAACGAATTTTGTTAGCATACAAGGAAGGTCCTCGAAAACAGAAATTGTGTCCAGCACAGCTGAGGCAAATATCCACAAAGCTTGAAGAATACAGTGGGAAAATGCCTTCTGATTTTGTAAGACAACCTCGTGGCTTAGGAGATTTAAGAAAATGGAAGGCAACAGAGTATCGTCAATTTCTGTTGTACACTGGTTGTTTAGTGTTGAAAGATATACTTCCCTCTGAAAGCTATAAGCACTTTCTTTCTTTTTCTCTTGCAATGCGAATATTTCTTGATGATAGTTTTGAAATCCGCAACAAATTTTCTGATTATGCAAAAGATCTTTTACAGTATTTTGTTTCCAATTGCATTGATATATTTGGTCCAACATTCACCGTTTATAATGTACACTGTCTAACACATCTTTGGGAAGATAGCAAAAAATTCTCTACTTCTTTGGATAATATTTCTTGCTTTCCATTCGAAAACTACTTACAAGTTGTGAAAAAATTTGTAAGAAAGGCTCAAAATCCTTTATCACAGATTTTTAAGCGTACACGAGAGTTAGAAAGTTTAGCAATGAGTGGGTTGAACCAAAAGCATATTTTAACAAAAATTTCAAACAGTGATAAGGATTCTTGGTATCTACTGCAGTCTGGTAATTTTGCAAAAATAAAGGAAGTCAATGTTGATGATACTTATGAGTGCGACATAATCAGTAAACAACATTTTCAAAGCCTTTTTTTTGAACCATGTGACTCCAAGCTTTTTCAAATTGTTTATATTAAAAGCTTTGACAATATTTCAAGAAGAGAAAATGTTGAAAAGTGTTCTTTTTTAAGAAAAGCACTTTGTCTTCCACACAAAGAAGGTTTTGTCATTATGCCTTTATTACATAATATTGTTTTAACATAAAGTTATTTTTATGTTTTTTGATTATGTTTTGGTAACATTTTTAAATTAATTGATTAAGGTATGTAACTTAGAAATTAGTAAGGCAAGTCTTTAAAATTACTTTTAAATATATTTTAGTAGTTTTTATTTTTTTTATTGTTTGTTAAATTAAATAAATTTTTCTTTTATTTATATTTCTAAATATTATGTATATCATTTATACATATACATGTATTCTTTATGAGTATATAAATTAATTACTTTATATCTATATGCATAAGTAATATTACTACTTATGCATATACTTGTTATTGTATCATTTTTATATTTGTATATTTAAGTATAACTTTTTTTTTGCTTTTCATATATATTTTAGAAGATGAATATTTCATGAAAAGAATAACATTTGTATTTTTAATAATAGTCATAATCGCGACCAGAGTGCTTATTTATTCTATCTCCGTTTTAAAATGTTGAGAGAAAATATTAAGTGATCTTATAAAGGTAACAACTATCTATGCAATAAATTGTAATAATAACTATTAAAAATATTAATTGCTACTAAATTTACTAATCATTTATGATAAAAAAATTATATATATATATAAATAAGTTCAAACGTTTTACTTTTATTTTTAAATATTAACGTGGAAAAGTTCTTTTAACATTTTAAAATGGAGTTGAAATAAATAAGCACTCAGGTCACGTAATACTCTTTCATAAACAAATTATTTTTAAACTTGATTTGTAATGTCAAAATCTTTTTGTTGTACTTGTAATTTAACAGAACATGTGATGATGATGCCATGAAGGCAAGCAGCTATAATAGTACTTTTATATTATTTGTTTCAGCAAAAAATGACTCAAAAACGCAATTTAAAAAAGGCTATAGACAAATATGTCATGTGTGTATTTTTGGAAAATGTAAATGGTGCTTTTGCAGAACAAAAAACTGTTGTGCCTAAGAGATGGATTGACGAAGAACTAATGTTGTTATGGTGGCCAAATGGTATAAATGTTACCAACAAAAAGTCAGTTAACCCAAATAAAGATACCTGGAAAAAGTATGATTTAAAAGAAGTTGTTATTGAAGGTCAGTAATAAAATAATATTTGTCAAATTTTATCAATTTTATCAAGTCAGAACATTGTATTAAATGAGTAATTTCACAAATATGTTGTTTTCAATTTTTGTGATTTTTAATAGGTGAAGAGAGTGTATGCCATGAGTTTCTTTTGCATACAAGTTCTTCAGAAAGCGATGTAAAAAAAAAGAAATTTAAAGAATTTGACTCTTCTAAAGGTATATTTTAGTTGTGGCGACTTTGTTTATCATGTTTATCAAAAAATTTATCATTATCTGTTTTCTGTTATTTTCTTATATATAATATTTACCATAATTTAAATTACAATTTTATATACATATGCTTGATCATAATTTAATTCCCAAATAACTCTGCTTATTATTTTCATTATTTTCATTATTCTGTGTTTAGGTAAAAGTGTTCCAAACAAACCAACTATTTCAATAATGGATGTGATAGAGAAAGCTACTGAAGAAAGTTCAAGTATTTCACATCAAACTCCACAATCTCCTTCACCAATAATGTTTTCTCCTGTTCATCATCATCATTCAGAATCTCCAGATTCTTATGAACCTCCGTCTTATTCATCTGGTGCATCTCGTTATCCATTGAAACGTACGTCTAGTCATTTGGCCAGATCACAGTGCGGCCCTTTTCAGGGTTTATCTGGAGATTTTCACTATAGCTCCCCTGGAAGTGTATTTCATACTTCAGCAGGGGATCCAGAGGGTACAACTTGCCATTCATCTAGAACTTCATATAAATCTGAATCCCCTGTTCATTTAGATGTTCCTTTTCATACTAGTTCATTTCCACAAAACACCACTGATTTTTTAATTAATGCTTCATCTTCAGATAATCCTCTTCATTCTTCTAAAACAAAATTTGTACGAAAAGATTCAGCCAAGCTTCTGAATCAGAAATTCCCAATGGATACTGGAGGTATGATGTTATTAAATTACTGTTTTTTGGTATAATATGATAATGATAATGATAACAAAGCTTTATTCAATCATTTGATAACAAAATCTCATCTTAAAAAAAACAATTAATCATTTTTCTTAGGTTCAGCGGAAAAACTGTTTTTTATTGATATGAATTAGTAAAGATGCTCTATTTAACTTGTATTATTAAAATAGTGATTTTTTTTAGAGTTCCAAAAACTAGTACTTCAATTACTTCTTGAGAAAAATTGTTGCAAGTGTGCCAATAAAACGTCAGAAAGCGTAAACATTACCTTTTTTAAAAAGATTGAGTCACTTGAAGAATTGTTTGAACTTGAAACCAGATTAAAAGACAACGGGGAGTATAGTAAATTGGTAATTTATATTTTTATAGTTTGTTTGTTTAATAGAATGCTATTTCAGTTCATCGTTTTCTTGATGAACCTATTTAAACTGCTCTTACATTTTACCATATGGCGTAAAAGGTAAATTATAAATATCTATAAATAATATAAATAACCTTAAAATCAAGAATTATTATAGGCTGATAGCCATTCACATTCTGTAGAGTTTTTTACAGTCTTGTTGATAACAAATTAAAAAAATCTATAAAAACAACAAAATATTGTTTTGTTGTTTTTATAGAATAACTGTGAAACAAATGAATCTAATCCTGTCTCAAACATGCACTTTTCACTAGACTTCTTTTTATGTTTAGCTTTGTCACCTCAAGAAAGCAGGTGGAAAAACTGTTAAAGAAAATACAAAAAATGTTATGGTCAGGTATGTGTTTTTGTTTAACTCTGCATAATCAAACTGTTTAAATTGTGAGTACATTTTATAGAAAATTTAGCAGAAGAAAGGATAATAATAATATAGCAATATAGAAGAACAAACAATTTTAATGTTAATGTTTGGGGAAAACCTTAATTAATGGGACATTGAACATTGATATTGAATGGGACGCTAATTGAATGGGACAAATCAAATTTGCATACAGTTATCTATGGTTGGATGTCCAAAGAAATGTTAAACATAATGAGTCAACAGACCTAATAAGTATTCCTATCATGGTTTAAACATGATGGGCCAAACACAACATTAGAAATGTTGCGTTAATGGGAATTAATAACACATTAATTTTTCCTGATGAAACCAATTTTTTTGTTTTGGAGCGAGAAGTGCATCATAGAAAAAGAGTTAATGGTTATAATTATTCTTTTGCTATGATTTATTGCTATGAATTATTATTGGTTATAGTCAATTTTCATAAATTATATATTTAAACAACTTTAATTTGTATAAATTAAACGACTTTATCAAAATTTTAAAAGTATTCTACAAAAATTGTCCCATTCATTTAGGTTCTCCCCTTCAGATTTCAGCTTTAATTGGATGTCTAGATAAAAATTTATAAAAAAGAATGAACCTTTCGAAATTATACTTTGTGAATTATTACTGTAATGTGTGTTTAAAATTATTTAAATAAGTTTGCTGGAATTGTAGTATAACCCCTTGTTATTTTCGATTTATTATTTGTTATTACGTTTTTATAGAATTATGGAGCATCATGTTATGGCCAAGTTGAATATGAAAGGAAAAATTCGTGGTGATTTCAAGAAGGTAGCATTCGAAGATAAAAAGTTGTGTAAAGCAATAATTGGTACGTTAGGTCAATATTTTTTATCTATCTTTCCTCCTTACATATGTTTTGTATTCTTAGATATATTTTAGTCTTGAACCTGAATGGTTAGCGA
Organism: Hydra vulgaris; assembly: GCF_022113875.1. NCBI lineage: Eukaryota > Metazoa > Cnidaria > Hydrozoa > Anthoathecata > Hydridae > Hydra > Hydra vulgaris. The sequence continues at coordinate 584,691 of NC_061160.1, read as the reverse complement.
TAAAAAAAATCAAACAAATAGTCAGTTATAAGAAAAATATATGTTTAATTGACATTCCATTTACAGTATCCTATGTTTTATTTTAGAAGCCATCCAGCTAACGCACGAGTCTTCGACAGAAGCACAAATAAAAGAACAAATAGGAAGCATATTAAAGTTTTCTCCATTTGTTAATAAAAGCAAAAAAAATAATATTGAGGAAGCAAGCGATTGTTGAACAATTATTTATTTGTGGCTTTTTTTGGTAATTTATAATATATGCTATATACAAAAGAATATACAATATATCTTTAAAAAAAGTCTTTTTTTTTGAAAATATTTTTGCTAGCCCTTTGTAAGGGGTTAAACACCCATATATTAACGTAAGATATTGATTGTAATTGTGTTTAACATTTTAAGTTAATATAATTATACGTTAGTATTCATATAATAACCATGACACGAAGTCGCGTATAAACGGCTTCGGCTAGGGGTTATATAAATATAACTGTATAGTTGCATTAAGATTAAATATTAAACCCAATTACAATCAACATTTTACGTTAATATAAAACGCACATGTTTTTCCAACTTAAATTTACGTTAGTATAACGTTAATCTAACTTTAGAATTTTACGTTAGTATAACGTTAATACCTAACGTAAATCCAACGTAAGAATTTTACGTTACAAAACCTTTCCATTTTGCCGAACCGGCAACGTTGTACTAACATAAAATCTAACGTAAATACAACGTAAATACAACGTTGTGTGCCGGCTGGGGTATAGTTAAACTTTAAATTTAAATTTTTAAGCTTTCATACAAAACAATTAATTAAACCAATAACAATAATAATAATTTTTTCGGTACAAACATTTTGACACTGGATTTTTCATAATGTTCTGGGACTTTTTTATTTTATATATAATATAATATCTGATATTATATTATATATAAAATAAAGTCCCAACCAGAGCATTATGAAAAATGTTTGTACCAAGAAAATTCCTAATTAAATACCAAGAAAGCTTGTTATTAGTTTAGCTGATAATTAATATAAATTTATTATTTTAATAAATAAATCTAACTTACATGCTTACTAATATTAATTTATATATATATGTATATATATATGTATATATATATGTATATATATGTATATATATATATATATATATATATATATATATATATATATATATATATATATATATATATATATATATATATATTAATAACACATAATTTATAACACTGTATTAGTCAGTCAGTTAAAAAACTAGTTCAAGCTAAAGATATTTTTTTAAATTTCAAATACATATAATGTTAATTAACAATATCATATATATATATATATATATATATATATATATATATATATATATATATATATATATATATATATATAATTGATATATATATATATATATATATATATATATATATATGTATACATATATATGTATTTATAATAATATCATATATATATATATATATATATATATATATATATATATATATATATATATATATATATATATATATATATATATATATATATATATATATATATATATATATATATATATAATATCATAAAATATCATAAATAATAATATCATGTTAATTAGTAATATCATATTGTATTGCTTTTAGTTTTTTACAGGTAGGTAAAGTTCACTGTTTTTTTTGCAGTAGTATTTAACCAAATAGTGAAAAGTAAACAGCGATAGATGCAAGAATTCACAGTAGAGATGTGGAATGAGTTTAAACTTATTCTAAAAATTCATGAAAATCCAATAAAAAATATTGTTGTAAATGTCTTTTACATCTCAAGACACCTTTGATTTGTTTCCATAGCAATTTGATATAGTATTTTCAAGATTTTTGCTTGTTATTCTGATGCTTTAAATATTCTGATAGAGGGGGATGCATCCCCCTAGATTTTTTACTGGTTACTTAATATATCATGTTACTATATATAATAAATTATTATTACGGGTGGCAGTTTTAGCTCGTGCTTGTGGCATCCACCCTAAAAAAAGTATCTATGAAGCAATGAATAAACTTCTAACTAAAGATGTTGCTTCGAAATATAATATAACGGGCACTGCCCAGAAGAGTAATTTTTGCACGGAATTCAAAAATATTTATTCAGCCATTATAGGTATATATACAAAGGAACAAGTTTACACATCATATTTTAATAAATGTGACTAAGTCATGTTTCAAATATACAAAGGTATTTCAATTTCATGGTTTAAAATTCTGTATATTTTTTTATTTAGAGGCAGTTAGTAGTCAGCATGCTGACACTAAAGATATTTAACTCCACAGTTTTATTGGAGAGTACTTGCGACAGGCTGGTGTCTTGAATATCCGGAACGAGAAGAAAAAAATTGAAAATCAAAATAAAACTTTATAAAAAATTTTTTTCTTATACTGATAAAAATATTTTTTCAACTGCTGTTTTGTAACTTTATAAATAAACAAAATCTTCTAACTTTTGTTGTTTACATTATTTCAGTTTGAAAAACTGATTTAAGTCTTCTATTATTTTTGTTAATTTGATTATGAAGTATCATCGTACTCTAATTAAAAAGTATTGTTAAAATATTTCTTTCTAAATTTTATCAAAGTTTAATATTTTTCTTTAGATGCAGTCAATAGGATGAAAATGTAAAAGATTATGAAAACTAAATAATCAACATAACATTTCTTTTGTATATATGTTTGTATTATTTTAGAAATAGAATATCAGAAGTCTAACTGTAGTTTTATTAAAAACGAATTAATGATTATTTTTAAATATATTAATTATCGCAATCCCTGCAAACACTAAAATTTGGCGTTCAAATAATTACTTATAAACAAATATTACTTCAAATATTAAAATATTACTTAAATATATCATAAATGATATATAATAAGTACTTTATCACAATTAACAATAAGTAATCGCAAATAAATAACGAGTGCATCGGCGTTAAATCAACGGTGATCATCTTTATGTACTTACTTACTATTACTTACTATTAATAAACCACCACTCAATCACAGTTATACAAAGTTTACAAAATCACCATTGAATAAGTACTTAATCACCGCTTACGATTAGTATTGAATCACTACTAAATCAATAGTGTATAGCTGTTAAATCAGCGGTGATAGTCACTACTTAATCACTAGTAACAAATCACCACTCAATCACTAGTGATAAAAAGTTTACAAAATCATCGTTTAGTAAGTACTTAATCACCACTTACGATAAGTATTGAATCACTACTAAATCACTAGTGATGCGCGCATAGGGTAAATATTGCCACCATACCACTGAACTAAATAAATAGATTCATATAAAACATGATTGAATATATAATTATTCAAAACCAAAAATTTTATTCTGACATAAAATTATTCAAAACCAACAACAATAAAAAAAAAACTTACATTTAAAGTAAGGTCATCTTTAGATTAAAACTGTTAAGGCAGAATTTCAACAAATCAACTTTAACACAAAACATGTTTTGATACGCAAAACATTAAAAAATTAAATTTAGCAGCTTTAAAACCAGATTAAAAAGTTAAAAAACACATACTATTTATAAATCAAAGTATATTCAATAATTATATCATTTATGATAATGATAATTGAAGATTCAAAAATATTTCATAAATTATAAGTAAAAAGAAAATACGAAAAACTAACAGCATGTACATCTACAATGCCTCGTGCCTTATCATGCCTTATGTTAAAGACATCAAAGTTAAATTTCTTTGTTACCTTAATTTTACGTACTTTTAACTTATTATTAGTTTTAAAAAATATAAGTGTAATAAAATGGTTTATTTTAAATATAAAATTAGAATATTTAATTATGTCTTTAATAAAAACATTCTTTTTAAGCCTCCTTACTGTTTCAAAAAATTAAATGTCGCCACGTGGCAAGATCATTAGCTTGCATTTATTTAAGAATATTTGTTATTGAAAATGCAAAACTAAGCAACTTTCTTTTGAAACAAACTTTACTTTAAGATGTACAAGACTCAAAGTTTCTTATATCTTTATTGTTCCCAACATTCAACATTGCATTATGTTGAAAACATTGGAAACCATAAAAATATATGAATTGAAAACTACAAACTAATTAGAAAAACAGAAGTTATATCATCTCCAATTCAAATTGATTATATAAAACCACACGATGTTTTTCAATAACCCAAACAACGAACGCTACATCAGCAGCAGCAGTATCAAAAAAAGCAGGTATATTGATTTCGTAGTTTTTATGGATTTTTTTTTTTGGATTTTATGGATTATTTTTTATGGATTATTTTTTTATAGATTATTTTTTTCGGATATCCCCGGTATTCCGGGTATTTTTCAAGATTGTTTGTTTTCCGGATATCCTCAATTATTTCAATACATACAAGTTAAAGTATGCATTTGTGTAAATGTTTGGAGTTTTTTAGTCATCACTCATACAAAAAATGATAAAATTAACTCAGCTGATGGCAAAAATTAAGAGAAAAATATGAGAAAAAATATTATGCATATTGTACGCAAAGAAATTTCAGGATTTTTAAATTATGACCTGGACGATCTATGTTTTATAAGTGGTGCCTTCTCCCTTTTTGTGTGTATAAAAATAGGAAAAAACACCTTTTTAACTTTTTTCAAGACTTAATTTTGAAACACTTTCTGTTTTTCTGTAATGAGGGTTTATTATTAAAAAAAGCATTAATGGAACTGTAGCTGACACCGTTTTTGTGGAAGCTATTTATCAATAAATACCACAAATAATGGTGGTTTTGGTACCACAAATAATGATCATGTATTACAATTAGTGCTGGACAACGATTAAATATCTTCATGTTGCTTGTTGCCTTGTTCAGATTGTTTATTAACTATTGTCCCTTGAGGTCAAATATTTGAAGAAAATTTTTTTATTTCTTAGGTGTTTAAGCTACTAACTATTATTTTTTTTTTGTTATCAATTTTTTTTAATACATTTATACAGGGTTGTTACCAAATCAAGAAAATCAGATATTTCAGGAAATATCAGGGAAATTCAAATACAATCAGGGAGAATGATTGTTTTTTGCAAAAAACAGGGAATTTTTTTATTTATTACAATTTTATTTAATGTTTTAAAATGTTTTTTAATATAAATATTCCATTTCAGTGTACATTTCATGGTTAATTTGTGAAATATTTAACAAAGTTAGTCAAAGTGTGTTTATCTTTATTTTAGAATGGTCAAAATTTTTTTTAAATTTGAAATATGAATACTTGAAATATCTGGAGTAAACCATAAAGATTTAACGAAAAAATGTGGGAAAAATAATCAAAATTTCAGCAAAAAAATCAAGGCAAAATCAGGGAATTTTTTTCCTAAATAACATTGGCAACCCTGTTTGTAAAATGTTATATGTTTGCTAAAACTTATAATACTTATTTATCCCCTATTTATATTGTATCAATCACATATTTCTGAACAAGTCTTACAGTCAAAGATACTTACAATTACTTTAAAACTAATATAAAGTAAACACCTAACGATAATCATATTAAATAATATTAGTAATACAAATAATAATTATAAAGGTAATAGTTATAAATTATCAACACCAATAGCAACAAAAATGGTTTAAATTATAATAAAAATAAATCGATATTTTAAAAGAAAAATTAATATTAAATACATATACAGGGAAAAAAAAAATAACAATGGTTAATTAATACCTGACGGGCATTTGTTTTTACAAGTTACGTTCTAAATGTATTTTAAATGCCTTTTAAACGTTTTTTGCGTAAGAATGTTTAGAAGACGTTTAAAAGACATTTAAAATACATTAAGAACGTAACTTTTAAAAACAAATGCCCGTCGGGTATTTACAACATCTATAATCATAAAATATTATTTGACCACAAACAATTATTAACTTTATTAAATGATTATATTTATTATAAGTTAAAACTCTGATGCTATGTGTTATTATTGTAAGTAATCAATGTGTTGTCGTGTTTTAGTGTTGCTAGATAGCTTGACTTAATTTCCCGCTGTTGTCTATCTTTAAAAACGACTATTACTTGTTTCTTTACTGAAACTCAGAACTTCTAATTTATCACTAAAAGATTTTTTTAGTAATTGGTTTAAAGCTGAATTTGATTTTTATCTTAAGACCGAAGAAGTTGCAAAACCTGTCATTACTGCGAACTGGCATAGGCGCGAATCAGTATAAGTGCACCATAAAAACTTATAGACATCATCGCACTTATACCAGTTCGCTTAAGTGCGAACTGGTTTAAGTGCGTTGCAGTTGCATAGAATGGCATAAGTGCAAGTGGATTAAGTGCGCCAAAAATATTGCAAACACTGCCATAAGTGTGCATCATCATAAGTGTGAACTTATAAATAAAATTTTATTAATAAGTATTTAATGGACTCCTGCAACAAAATTAAATTATATACGGTAAAAAAATATATATGAAATTTTTTTTTCTAAGATATATTCCTTAGTTACTTCCACTCTATTAACAACTCCTCGCCTGGGTTTTTTATGTTACTTAGCTAATACATTTAAATGAGCATTATGCTTTTCCCTTTCAAAATAACAACATTTTTATTATTTTAACAGTTTCCTCGTGAATTTTCACTGTACGTAACTTTTTAAACTAATTTTCACTGTACTTAACCAGAAAAAATAAATAGAATAGTAAGAAAGCTTTTCTGATAAATACGGTGAATTTTCACTGTATTTAGCGAAACACGTATCCTTAGGTACAGTGAATTTTCAATGTATTTCACGAAAAACGCTACCTCAAGTACAGTGAATTTTCACTGAATCTAACATCATGCCTTTTCTTCGAAATAATAGAGAGCCGGTTGTCAAAATATACAACCTATAACTATATATTTTGTTATAAAATAATTAGGTTAAAACCCGACATTAACCCTAGTATAATATGTAAAATAAAAATGCGTAATATCATCAGGTTATTAGTTACAATATTTGAAAGCAATATCTCGTATTTGAAATTACCTCCTTAAACATTTTTCTAAATTTAAAGGCAGAATCTAATGCTAGTAACTTACAACAAATTTTAGAACACTCTTGATACTATTTAATATTGCATTCATTTATTATCGTTAATATAAGTATCATTATTACTGTTATTATACTGCTATTTACTTATAATACTTTGCAATTATTATTGTTATTATTACTATTACTATTATTATTGTTATTACAAAATGAAAAGCTGTTACCAAAATGTTATTTTTTGAGAAGTTGGTACCAAAGTTATTTTGCAATTGCGCGCAAATTTAATTTTTTTATTTAAAATCGCGCAATTATTTTCTCTTGCTTTTACAAGATATATATTTTTTATTAAATAGTTTGTTGACTATATATGTTTAAATATTACGGTTTTATAAATAAAAGGTGAGAATGGGGCTCTGTTATAAGGCTAAACAAGTCTTCTTCTTGCCCCGCCAATATTTATATGCTTCGAAACTGTATATTTTATTAAACAGTAAAGTGAACAATGAAAAAAAACAAAAGAAAGAAATAAAAAAATATTTTATTCATTTCCTACGAGGAATTAAAATATTTAAGATGCTATTTAAGGTAACATTAACTTTATCTAAATCGTTTACAGATACAGTGAAATCTTATTGGTTGGAGCAAGTGGGGCTATTTGACATAAAATTTGATTTCCTCGTAGTTACGGATTTGCTCTGTTACTGGCCTTTTGAAACAGTTTTGTTACATACTGCTACGTATTCCCTGCCCAAACACTTACGTTATTCTCATTTATCTGAACAGTGAAACAAATTATTAAATTGAATAACTACATTTGAATAGAACATTGTTTAAACATTGTATTTTGTTAGACTAAAATTTTTTATTTTTACCTTGGAAGGCGAAATGATAATCCAACTTTGATTCAGTTTTGCTATAAATTCAACACCTTGCGTATGCAACGTTCTATTGCACTAGTTACAGGGAATACCAAAGGAAGATTTAAGCAAAAGAGAGTTTCTTGGAAATTTCTTGATAATGCTCCATCAAAAACACAGTTTTTAAAGAAGTAATTTATAATCTTTTGTGTTTTTACTTGCTAATAGGGTTGAGGTATGTTTATTTGTGTTCTGTTTGTACCTCTGGCATGGTGTTCGCTCAAATGTTAAACATTTTATATATAATTGGGTTCTGTGTAAACCTCTGGCGTCCTGTCGGCTCACCCTTAAGTCGTTTTATATTTACTATGTTATTGTTGCGTTATCATTGTTACATTATTGTTGTGTCTGTTTTTGTTTTGTTTGAACTTCTGACGCAGTGTTGCTTCATTCGTAAGTTGTTTTATGTTTGTGTTCTGTTTCAAGCTCTGATACCGTGTTGGCTTATCAGTAAGTTGTTATATGTTTATACGCTGTGTTGTTGTGTATAATCATTGTTAAGTTATTGTTGTGATGTTTTGTGATGATAGACATCTTGGCTACCTTCACGTTGGTGTCTATTGAGATAGCTAACTTCCAGACATGGAGCAAATTTCAAACATTTATATGTTTATATTTATGACTATATATATAAAATGTGCGAATGGGGAAATAAGGGGAAAAGAATAGAAAGGGGAATAAAAACTTTGTAAGGTCATAATTTTTGAACGCTAAGAGATAATACTATAAAACTAAAAATTTATCGATAAATATAAGTTTAGTTGAGAATAGTAAAATAAATATATTATCAACTTGTTGCTCTCACGTATAGGCAAGGGTGCGCGAAAGTTTTGAGCTTTTTTGTTCCCAGACTCCAATCATCTCAATTTTTTGCAAACCATCCTTATTCGATGTAAACTCAAACATACAAAAGTTTGATGTTTGCTCCATAATTTCTCAACTTAGTTTCTCCGTGCAGCGGCCTTGCTTGTCAATGTTCGTGTTTCGGAGTTAAAGAGCTGAGAGAGGGTTGTACCACAATTTACAACAACAACAAAAAAAAAAAAAAAAGAAAAAGAAAAGAGTAGCCTCCTTGACTGTAGTGGGCCCCCTCAGGCCTTAGGGAGGTGAATAATTAAAAAAAAAAAAAAAAAAAAAAGTCTAGAAGTTAGTTATCATAAACATCAAAAAATCCTCCATACGCTACTGTAGAATCTGATTTTTCAATAATAAGTTTATTCCATTTTTTAGGGAGTGTTTCGATTGTTATAATTGATTTTGGAGAGTTCCTACTCAACAGAAGTTGGGAAATCTTATACTCTAAGCATTTTCTAAAAGCCAAGACGGAATGTCGTTAATTTTCATACAATTTACTAAAAGTAATGAAAATATTGTTACAATTTTATAATTCAAATTAATAATTCCGAATTATTTCATTGTACTGATTGATATGTTTATTATATATTAATAAATCAATGAAGTGGTGATTTTTTCGTGATGTTAAATCTACGCATTAGTCCGATAAAAACAAGTTTTCTGAATGAAAAAAGCATCAAGAAATTTTTATTGACAGATATTTTTTCAGAATAGTTTTCTTTTACAATCATAATTCTTACAAAAATTCAGAAAAAAAATAAAAAGAGTAAATCACTAGCTATAAGCTAAATTAAATGGAAAAAATGGGTTGCTGTATTTCAGATTTTTTTTTTAATATAATCCTCACAACCACTTATTTATATAACAATTTTCATAAAGAAAACAATACGGAAAACCGTCCGAACCACACAAATCTGAAAACAATAACGTAAATTGTGAGTGTTTTTTAGGGTGGTTATAAAAGCAACATTGAATATTGTTTTCTGTTATCAGCCTAATATATGAGAACAATCTTGAAAACAAATTTCATTATTGTTCACTAAGTTAACCCCCTAAATGTGTTTTACATGGTAAAACTCTACTGTTTTACTATGTGAAACACATTTTTGTTGTTCGACACATTTAAAAGCCATTTTTTTGTTGTTAACGTTTTCTTTTACTTATATATAAAGTTGACATTTTTCAAAAAAATTGTTCGCTTTATATAGCATATAATACAACTTGTGACTTTTGTCGACAATTAACGAAAAACGTTATAATAATAGAAATTCACAACATCACATTAAGGTCAATCGAGTTACATTCATCGCATTCAGCAACAACCTGTTTTACTGTGTCTCTGGTAACGTGGATACCAGCGCGAATACATAACTCCATACTCTTGGAAACTCCCATGTGTGCTAGTGAATGAATTTTTTGAATCTGCTGTTTATCGTACTTATAAATTGTATTACATTCTTGTGTTGCAACTTTGTTTTTTATCCATTTTGTTGGCACTCTTGTGAGTTCATCTGCAATATTTTTAGTTGTTAGTACCCATGTAACAGTTACATTTATGACATAATCCTCGACTAATTTTTCAAATATTTGAAGTCTCCGTCGAATTAACATTTCGCATTGCCCAGCACATTTTACAGGTTTGTCACGAGTCAATTCAGAATTTAACCAATCTAAATACACTATGACAATCAGATTTAATAGAGGCATCACTTGGATTCCATTTCAATGCCATATTCAGACCTTCAATACATGCATCTAATTCGGCCACATTGATATGCATTGCATCAGATTTTGGTCGTAGCCATGTCGCATCTTCTTTCTTTCTGTCACCTTGCGTTATAACAACTCCTTTTGCCAGCGAGCTTGCATCGCACCATACAGTCAGAGATGCATTTGGTTTAACATTCTATACACCTTTTGCCGGATCGCACTTAACGACTTTATCTACAACTTCCTGCATCATTTCGACAACATACTTATGCGTAATAGGTTCATCCCAACCTGCTTCGTTTGTATATCTTTTTATATAGCTGCATGCTGGTCTCAACCATCCATTAACTGGTAGATTAGCAATCAGATTACCACATAATAAGAATATATCCCTCTTTGTGAGCACAGATTTAATAATAGGAAGCTCGCGTCCTCTCTTCCAAAACATCTCCTTCGTTAATGGATTTACTGTGACTTCTAATCCTAGTGCACAAACTGGGTTTTCGTCAAAATATTCAGGTGCTTTTGCATAAAGACCCCGTTTCTTCATATATATCACCAGCTTTCTTCCATTTCCATTGGTTGCTAGGGTATCATCAATGTATCCTCTTATTGTTTATGCCAGTGTATACTCTTATTGTTTTTGCCAGTGCAGAATCTTGTTGGAGAACATACCGCAATATTGAGCTCATCATCACTGGTGCGAAACTTAAACTTAAGCCCAAACGTGTAAGTGCATATCGCTGATTTTTATAGATGACCGTCTGGTTAGGCCAATGCCTTTTATGCACATGAATTTGTAATTTGCTCTTCTTAGATCCACTATTGAGTTATTGCTGTTTTTACTCATGATTCTCCACTCCCTCATTGCATCATTGATGACATCAGCATCCCTTGTAGAGGCTTTTACATACGTGTTAAGCTCACGATAATCAAGCACAGGTCTTATCTTCTTTTTATTATCTTGAATGACACACATTAACGGTAGTAGAACTTTAGGTTTTCCCATGATTTATCGTCATATTTGATGAGTATACCTTCTTTGATCCATCCATTTATTTCGTTGTTAAACGTCTCACAATGTTGGTCAGCTACATTATACTGACTTGTTCTATTTTTCATTTTAGGTTCGTTTTCCTACTCCCAACTTTCAATCCATTTTTAATATAAACCAAATAAGCTTTGCTTGTTCCAATTTCAATTGTTCGATGACAACTCAATCAAAGAATTACACAATTTCAGTTTTCCAGTGCCAATATGTAGTCCATCACACGTCTTTATTAAGCCCATACCCATAATCATGTCGTATTTGTTTATAACTTCATTTACACTCAGAACCACCACATCCACCAAGCACCCGTTCGTATGGTGGCATATTTTAGCACTAACTTCTTCGCATCGAATTATTCCGCCCATTGTTGCAATATTTACTACACGAATCACTTTATAACAATGCGGCAGTAACTTCTTGGCGATGATTGATTGCGAACAACCAGTATCCACAAGCGCTGTAGCTTTTCTTCCGTTTATTACCAAGTCAATAGTAGGTAGTCTTGTTTCGGGACGAGTTCTTGTAAAGATACCTAATGCGAACTCGTCCCATTTAAGTTTTCCTGGTTTCTTTGACGTTTGTAGCAGTTTTTTGCAGCATGTTTATGCAAGCATTTTTTGTATAAAGAGGTATATTCACGTGCAAAGTGATATAAGGATTCACAGTTGTAACATCGAATTTCTTTTTTTCTTCGTGTATAACTTGTCGTTCCAGTCGTCCGGTGAATCGCATTTACTTCTTCATTTACAGATAATCATGCCGCATCTAATCTTGTTTGTGCAACCACGGATGCAGTCTTTACACAATCGACAAAGCTCAATGCATCGTCTCCCCGAAGAATGGCACCATCCCCAGACAGCAAGCTCACATTGGACCAACGTTGGGCCAATGCATGATGATGCATTGGCCCAACGTTGAAAATCGATGTTGGCCCAATGCAGGTTTGATCATTGGTTAGGTATTGGCCCAACGTTGTGTACAACATTGACCCAATGTTGTATACAACGTTTACCGAACGTTGTATATAACGTTAGGCCAATGTTGTATACAACATTGGCCCAACGTTGTATACAAATTGGCCTAACGTTGTATACAACATTGGCCCAATATCGTATATCGGCCTAACGTTTTATGCAACATTAAATCGTTGTTACAAATAAGATGATTTGCATCGCTACATTAAAAACATATAGAGAAAAAAAAGAATGTATGATACAAGTATAAAAATTTATTTATTTAACTTAATTTCTCGGTTAAATATACACATTGCAAACACCAAACTTAAACCGAAAACTGACTCATTGAGTTTCAAATAAAAAAATTCACTATAAAATTTATAGAGTAGTATCGATATCAGCTGAGCTACTTGTTATTGAATCGTATTTAGTTTATGATATTTGGTACCCACTATTATTATTTTTGCTTCCACTATCTCTATCACATGTCTGCATAAGCCATGCTTATTTGACTTCACAGTTTCTTCAAAAAAAAAAAGTTGTTTTTTTAACTATGCACCAAAGAAACATTACAAATTGAAATTATTTCTGTCATGCAAAATTGAGACTGAAAAAATAAACTTTTCTAAACCACTTACCAATAGCAACATATGCCAATCAACATTTTTCCTATTCCAATATTTTGTCCTCTCCCTGTATAGTTTAATTTTAGAGCTATGCCATTTTAAAAAACAATTCTTAGTAAATTACATATACAATCTCCTTTGTCTTTAACTCCAAATTGTGCCAAATAATTGACCTGCAAAAATACACAACCTGGCAATAATTTAAGTCACTATTGTTAAGACTTAAATTAATATAAAATGTCATTTACAAGAAATCTTCAAAGAGTACTTTATTAAAAGTATATAAGTTGTACTAAGATATCATACAAAATGCCTAAACAGATAATAAAAAAATATTATCTTTGTTACTCAAATTTTTATAACTGAATTTGATGTGTTTTGTATTTCACCAAGTTGCACTTTAATGCTTGCACGTTGTGCCAATAATACCAGCATATCTTTCAAGGATACAACTTTACATTAAACATTAAAGTTAATTATATTATTAAGAAACTATACAACTAATTACATATTATATTTTGAATTTATAAAAGTAAATACAACAATCACTAATAAAACAGATAAAATTAAAGAGTCAAATTTTTAATGATAAAAATATATGCTTGCTGATGGATTCATAATATTTTTACGAATTATGAAATAAATTTCTGGCACTGACACAAAACAATTTTCGTTAATATTTAAGCTTACACATTAACGAGAATTGTTTTGTGTTTCTTATAAAATACAGATTCCACTGTACATCAAAAAAATTGTTTTTCAAAACAATGTTTTCTCAACAGGGTTCGTAGCCAACAATTTTTTTAAAAATCAATGACTTTTTTGAAAAATCAGTTAAATTTTCCTGACAATTTTTAACTCATTTTTTCAAAATGTTTAAAATTACTATCTTCTGTAATGGAAATGCTAAGATTGTACATGCTTTCAATGACAAAACATTTAAAACTTAGCTATTAATTAAGTTGGATATTAGTATGGAGCTTATTATACATGTTAGTATGGATCTTATTATTAAGGATGACTAAGAACGATCACAAAGAAAAACAAAAGTTTCAGAAAAAGTAAATGAGTAGCACCAAAAAAAACACAATAGCTTGATTGAGTGCTGTATTTTGAAAATGTGACAAGTCACGAAATTAAAATTTTACAAGAGAATGAACAACATTTCTCCTGTAGAAAACTTTATTTTTATTTTATCTAAAAATTGTTTCTTTTATTCAAAAAAAATCTTTATTTTACATTATAATTTTATCTTTTTTTTTGAAAAAAAAAATTTTTTTTCAAATAACCTCACTTTCATAAAAAGTGTGGTTATTTGTATTATAAAGTTGTATTTGAAATATAAAGTTGTCCTATGTTTGTAAATAATTTTTTTTACATATTTTAATTCTGAATTTTAATAATACAGTTTAACAAAATAATATCATCTATAAAAATATTGTATTACCTTCGTCTATTATATAAATTAAAATAAACGTTTATATAATGAATAATAATGAACCACCAGCAACTGTTAAAACCTTAAACTGATTTAAATACTCTGTTGTTTTTTTCAACAGTTGAATTCAAATAGATTTCAAAGTTGGTGACACCAACTTTGAAATCCAACAAACAAATTTTGTTACGTTAAATCGACTAGAAAACCTGGCCAGTTTTTCCGTGGTCAGTATTAGTGAGGGGTCGCTCTCGCTTCCCGACCAAGCTTTGATATATTGATTATTACACAATAAAATGTTAATTAACACTATGACTTTTTGACCGTAATATATAAAAAAGTTTTAAAATTGGAAAAGCTAAAGCTATGAATAAAGATTTTCAATCATCAGACATAAAGACTTTTATTTAAAAACTTACCATTTAATATATTTGTTCATTCAACTTCTCAGAGCAAACATTGAACTTCTGTAAAGAGTTTGGAGTTACAGGTAAATCCCAAAGTTTAATAACATTTTTTGTTTTATTATAACAAAATAAAGATAAATCATCTACACCAAGATATACACAATTTTTTGTCTCTTTAATCTTTATTTTGACTGGTCATTTTCGCTGTCTTCCTTTTTTGTCTCCAGAGCAGAAATTTAACCTTCTGCTAAATTCAATCTTTTATTGCTTTAAAAATCTATATATCATATCATTAATAATTAAGTTATAACTAAATATAATGTATAAGCTTAAAGTTAATTGCTGTACGCAAACTAAATATGAAAAATAGCCAAAATTGTTAAATTAAAAAATAGTTAAACTTCAGAAACATGGAATATTAGAAAGCTCTACATACGTAGACTATAAGTTTTAGTAACATCACCTTCTTTACACTGTTTTAATATGTCAGTAGATGGGGTTTGATAATCAAACACAGTAAAAAATCAAACAAAAGAGCCATATTTAAAATGTAAAATATCAGCTTTTAACAACTTCAATGGCATTGAAGTTGACATTGTCATTGACAATGGCATCGACAATGCCACATATATATTATTGATACCTTTAATAATATATCTTATAATAGCTATATAATCTAAACTATTATAAATAAATTATGAAAAAAAAACTTATACTGTATGACATTTTTAATGTTTGATTTATTTAATAAAGAAGACATTTAAAATGTTTTCTTTATTAAATAAATCGAGCATTTGAAATGTTTCATTTATTTAATAAAGATTATTAAATAAATCAAACATTTGAAATGCCAATAGAGTAATAAAAATAAAATAATAAATTAAAGATCTTACACAAAGTTTTAAACATATTGTTTAAATGTTAACAAATATTTTATAATTTAAAAAACAAAACATCAAGTCACGAGAATCTCTTGAAGTTTATTTCTTATAAGGAAGCTTGTAAGATTTTTAGAAGATTAATAAATATAGCTTCTTCTTTTTATAATTAAAAAAAAATGAAAACAAAACCTTTTATATTCTGTCAAACGATCCCATTTTTAAAAATGTTTTTAAAGTATATACTAATCCGCAACTACATTGGCCGAATATTGGCAACGGTATAAGATTTTTATTGCAAAATATTAAGCCTAAACTACATTGGCCAAATATTGGCCCAACGTAGTAAAATAATTGCAAAAAACCGATTTGTAGAATTGCAATATTACGTCGAAAAAAAAACATTGGCTAAATGTTGGCCCAATATTGTACAATATTTGCAAAAAACCGACTTGCAAAATTGAAAATAATACGCCAAAAAAAACCATTGGCTAAATGTTGGCCCAACGGAATAAAATTGGCAATGTTAAAACTTACATTGGGCCAATGTAAGCTTGCTGTCTGGGTCATTAATGCCAATTATGAATTGGTCACAAAGTCGGCCGTCTCTCTCTAAGGGCAAGAACTTGCAGTCTTGAGCTGCTCGAATCACTCGATGCGCGAACGTCTGTATAGATTCTTCAGTACCTCGGTAAATTTTTCCAAACTCATACCGTGAGATTAACGATGATTTTCTTTTTTCCAACGTTTCCAATTTCGTTACCAATTCTTCTTACAAAACGTCCTCTGGAACTTCCGGTGCTATTAATTCTTCCATGGTCTTGTAAGTCTTTAACGGCAGAGCTGCAAGCAAAAACGCTACGTGTTGATCTGAAGTTATATTGTTTATTGCAAAGAAGGAAGTCATCTGTCGAATAAATCGCTTTGGCTGTCCATCTTCATATTGCGGAAATAATAGACATGCCTGGTTAGCTTGTTGTTCGACACATTTAAAAGCCATTTTTTGTTGTAAACGTTTTCTTTTACTTATATATAAAGTCGACATTTTTCAAAATAATTGTTCGCTTTATATAGAATATAATACAACTTGTGACTTTTGTCGACAATTAACAAAAAACGTTATAATAACAGAAAATCACAACTTGTGACTTTTGTCAATAATTAGCACGCTAATTATTGATGACACACAACAATTTTCATAAAGAAAACAAAAACATGGAAAACCGTCCGAACCACACAAGTCTGAAAACATTAACGTAAAATGTGTGTGTTTTTTAGGGTGGTTTTAAAAGCAACATTGAATATTGTTTTCTGTTATCAGCCTAATATATGTGAACAATCTTGAAAACAAGTTTCATTATTGTTCACTAAGTTAACCCCCTAAATGTGTTTTACCTAGTAAAACAGAGTGTAATAAAATCTTGCACCAAAATTTTTTAACAGGTGCCTTAAAACTTATCATTATTTAACTGGTCACTAATGTTTTTGAAAATAATATAAGTGAACATACATACATTATATAAACAAAAGTTTGTTATTTATAAAATTAAAGTTGTTATATATTTCTTTATTCCGGCTCTCTTGCAATAGTTAGAGGTTTTCTTTTGGAATTGAGTGGTGATGGTACAGCACAATCTATCAAAAAAAATTGGTTTTCAGAACTATTTTTATTATTAACAACATGATAAGAAATTAAATAAATAATGAAAACGATGTTTTATTAGCTTACAAAAAAAATTTATTGTGAGGGTAAGGCGTGGAAGAAAGTTGTATTATTATTCCAATTAATACATAGTTTTTAAATGTTATTCAATCTATTAAGTTATTTATATACTATATTTATATCAATTATACGTAATTATATAGTATGTACAACATTTCAAAGATCTGTTTTATTTTGGATAAGAATCCAAATGAGAGTGGTTTTTTTTATATATATAATAGTTTTTCGTAAAAGCTATTCTTAATAAAAGGGTTTAGGGGCCTCAAGTACTATTTAAGGGCCATTTTTTTAAATTTTACGAAAGTGGTTGTTTCAAAGATTATTTTTTAAAGAAAAATGATTGTTCCTAAGAAAAAGGTCTCAGAAATAAAATTTTGCCCCAAATTCCAATGAACCTCAGAGCGACTCTGATATATAATTTTTTATGGATTGTTTTCATTAAGAAAAATTGTTTTTATTTGACGAACTTGTTAAATCACAATTAAAAAATCATTACTTCATTTTTGATTTAATAATATATATTTTGATATGAATATAAAATAGTATAACAGTACAATAGTGCAGTATGATAATAAAATTATCAAAAATATTATGACAATTTCGATAACTTGTCTCAGTGTTTATATAGCTTTTAGTAAATAATACGAAAATTAAAGATATTCCTGTCTGGGTTTTAAATAATCTTTAAAATACTAGATTTCTAACTTCTGTTCTACAAGAACTCCCTAAAATCAGTAGCAACAGAAGCTCTCCCTAAAAAATGGTAAATAATTATTGGAAACGCAGATTCCACATAAATATTTTTTGATGATTTTGAAATTTTTGATGATTTCGTTTCGTTCTGACGTAATTTGAAAATATTAAATAACATAAATTATAACGGGTGTGGTAAATTTAAAAAACAATAAAACAATTAAAGATTATTAACTATACGTCCATGATATTAAAATAAATAACACTGTCAAACTCGTATGAAAATATTTGCATAAAATTTGAAAAAACTCGTATTAAAAAATTTGCAAAAAAATTAGTAGACTACCCGTAAAAGAGGTTTTACCATCTAAGGAACTTGCTCATCTTATGCAGCCTTCCATTGTTACCTTTCAACCTTTAGAATAAAATTGTATTGCTGAATTTTATTATTGAAAAATCAATATTGTTAACCATTTTAAAAATAATCTAACAATCCTCATTCTTTTATTAGATAATATATTAAGTTTTGATTATTAGTTAAACGTAAAAATATATTTAAGTCTACTTTTTTTCTGTTTAAATATGTCTAAGTTTATGGAAGTTTAATCCTACTTATTTTAATTATTGTTCTTGCACTTAAAATATGTTTTAAATATATTTTCTAAAATATATCTTATAAAATTTTAATTTATATGTTGCTTTATTCCTCTATAACGTTCTGATGAGGAGATTTTTTTGATATTTCTTCAGATACATAGATTACCTTCAATTTTGTCAAAGTTTATTAAGTTTTCTCTATCTTATTTTTGTTAAATGCTTATTTAAAGTTCTGACAACAAGATTCTCGCAATCTTCTTTCAGATCCCTTGTTCATATTTGTTTTATTTTCTATGATTGTAAGTTTATATTACAGTTTTAATATTGATTATATAAAGTTGTACAACGACCAACAAATGTAAACCAAAAAAATATATATCAAAATACTAACACATGCAAAATGACAGTTTTATTTGTTTCGAGGTACTCGTATTATCCAAAAATATTTTTGTTATATTTAATATTAACAATTTGATTCAGTTAAAGGTGGGTGTACATTAGTAAATGTGAAAAAAAAAAGTTTTTTTTACAAGTTCTTTATTTAACCAATAGAATAGGCGCAGATTTTGAGGTTTTAGTTAATACAAATACAAAAAAAATGCTTCACATATCAAAACTAGTTTAGAATGTTTCGTTATAATTTTTCTTTTTTTCGTTTTATGCTAGGAAACATGCTAAATCGTAAATATAAAACATAAAAAAACTTATTCAACTCAAATTAGCAAATTGTACTCTGCAACGACTTCTTGTTTATTAGCATATTATAATGCCTTCATTGACAAAATTCTCTTTTTGTGTTAAGCTGCTGCCAAACTGTAGTGCAAAGATAATGTTCATTTAATGTTCCATTCCTCAAAAAAAATACGATTTTTATTATTGGATTTAAACTATGTTATATCAGTTGTTATTGGAAAACTTTTTTTTCGTTGAATAATAAGAGCTTATTAAACGCAAGGAAGGTGGAAAAAAATCATTTGACATTAGCACCCGTGTTGTTGTAGCTTTGCATAAAATGAGTAAAGGATATTAGAAAATTTTGTTGAATAATAAATATGAAACTATCTACGATCACAAAAAGCTACAATATGATTCAAAGTTATAAATTATATAAAATTATATACAATATGATTCAAAGTTATAAATTATATTTTATATAAAAGTTAAATAAATAAACCTATCCAGTTAAATATGAAAAATTCCTGTCATCACATTACCAAAAGTGTAAAACTACTGATATTGGATCGTCATCTGCTATGGAATCAAGTGATGCTTGTTAACTTTTTTATTGTTGCAAAAAGAAAAGCAATAAAAGGTATACCTTGGTGATGGTCGTTTCTGCTAAACTTTAATGATAAAATGTAGAAATTAAAAAAAAATCTGTTGAATGCAAAACTCTAGTTACAAGGGTGCACCGATTGAGTCGATTGCAACTGGTTTTGAGAAACGTTGCATATACGGCATCGTCTGAACCATTTTTGATCAAATCTTTTTGAAATGTTTTTTTTTTATTGAAAAATTAATTGTGCAAAATAGTTGTATAATTGTAAAAGCAGCATAATTTCCAACTGTATAATTGATTTTTTCATTATTGCCAACTAATGTCATATTACCAATATTATGAAATAATATTGGTTACATATATAAAAAAGCAGACATTTCCATTGCCATAGACGCCTTCGGCCGTGGGGGTTTTAGTCTCCGCGGTTTTATAGTAATTAAGAGTTTTTTTATTTTATTTTTTTTAACTTATTTAAATTTTTGCAAAATATGGGATTTTTTTTTCAAAATGTTTAAGGTTTGAAACTTCAAAAATAATTGAATCAGTGTTTTTTGAAAGGGCAGTTTGCTCAAACTTTATAATTTTATAGTTTTATACAATTTTATGAAAAAAAAAAAAATTAAATAGAGTTAGATATGAATAATAATTCAGTAAATTAATATAGGTTAATTAGGAAGTATTAAATGATATCTAATAACTTATTTTCTGAATATGTATTCTTAAAAGCTTCTTAATAATTTTAACTTTCTTGTTTAAACAAACAGTCAAAAATTTGTGACTTATATATACTAACTAAATTTTTTGTCTATAAAAATGGCTAATATATAATCTACTCTTAGCTACTATATAATCTACTTATAATAAACTTTTTTATACTGGTTTAAGTAATCATTCTCTTTTATATACTGGTGTAAGTAATCATTCAATTTTTATACTGGTTTAAGTAATCATTCTCCTTTTTTCCTGGTCTTTTATTATTTATTCTGGTTCTCAACTGCGTGAAGCTATATCTATTTAACAAACCAATTATATTTATCTATCACTCTTTAGCCTTGTTAATGATAACGAACCACTTTCAATTACGGATGCATCATGATTACGAAGTGCATTTAAATGACTTGAACTTTAAAGATATATCTTCTCACTCTCATGGCTTTTTTTGAATCTCTGTTACACAAAAATTCTTTTTTTAAAATAAAATACTTTAAAACAAAATACAAATAACTTTTTTGAGAAGGAAGCAAATAAAAAGGCTGAAAGAAAAATTTTAAAAATAGTTAAATATATTAAACTCTTAGTTCAGTTTTTTTGAATTCACGTCAATTGATCCCCCGTCAATTGATCCCCGTCAACTCGTCCCCCCGTCAATTGATCCCCTGCCAGTTGGTCCCCTACCCATTCGTCTCCAGCCTATCATATAACATAAAAAAAAGTTAAACGAAATAAAGTCCACTTACGGCTGGTGCCAGGCCGTGTCCGTTTATAACACAAAATATAACACAGTAAAATGAATATAAAGTAAAAGTTAGAACACGGTCATAACATAATAACAGTTCAAGCATGTGACAAATGAGCCAATGCTCTAAGATATAGCAGGATGTCTGCTCGACCGTGAGAAGCTACAGCGCGTTCCACTCTAACCTCCAATGCTCTATACCTTTTTCTTGACGGATGCTCCAAACCGGTAACTCCATGCATGAATGATGTCTTCCGCCTCTGAATGTCGCGTTGCAGACCTTGAAAAAAGGTCCACATTGTCGGATGCTGGCACTGAAAGATAGACTGCAAACCGTGATGTTAGCCTTCCACCGAGTTCGTCGTGCGTGCAATACCGTCGACAGCAGATGCGTGTTTATTCCAGGTTTCAATGGGATATAGTGCCGAACCGAAGTTCTCTCCACGCCCTCGTTGTCTGCGACCACGGACGTACGTATGCTCAAAAAACGTGGTCACCTCAGCCAAGTGCTCAACATCTGGTTCTGTTTCGGCGAGAAGTTCGAACGCTTCTATTACATCGGCTGGAGGAACGAAGGCGAGAGCCGATAAGCAACGATCATACCCTCGGACGTTGTTCATCGTGTTCATATTGTACCTTCAATCCAACTTCGACAACTTTTCGGACGACACTCTGAGTAAGATGGAAGTAGCATCCGGACACAGTTGCAGTAGGAAACTGGATGCTCAAAGCATTAATCGCAGCCCGTTCGAAGTCAACGAGAATTGTTTTGGGCGCTGCCAACGGAATAAGATTATGAAGTTCACGAAGGACCGTACCATATGACTCAGCTGTTTTGTTGTTTAAAAGACAGAAGCATGCTGCCGGATTAATTCCCGAGCCGAACGCAAAATGAATGGAATACAGTTGAAAGTACTGGTTAGGAACTACTTTAAAAGTTCCGTCTGCCAGCCATATATCGGATCTAGCAAGCCCGTCTTGTAGCTCCTGGCATCCCATTTGTATCAAGCGATTCTGTCCAGGGAGAACCATTTCCTTGTCCATGTCGGGGACATCGAATGTTAAGTCAACTGGAATTGGAGGCAACAGTGCTTCACCATTGGCCGCAGCATTCAATTTTTGACGTTTTCTTTGCATTGTTCGATTAAGTAGCGATTTCCTCGGCAAAGCTATGAGCACGTGGTCGTCCAATGTAGATGAAACTACAGCTTGCGACGAGCTCGGTGTTGACATCAGTTCGGCCATCTTCTCCTTCATCTGTCCTACCGCTTTACGCGCAAGCGAAGTCGCGATGTTCCCTTGGTGCGTGTGATCGGGCTGTCTTTCGCCTGTGACTCTCCTCCCCGATGTTATGATGGTAGCTCTACAGTTGAGACGTCTGTATTCTTTGCACCGCCAAGATATCGTCCCGCATACATTGCTCTTCTTTTTCCAATACTCGAACCCGCGATAAATAACAGTTTCTTGTCCACGTTCAGAAGTTCCAAATGTGACTTCCATTCTCGATTTATGATGCTAACAAACTTATAAGCCATCCTTATATAGAAAAAGTTTATCTTCATATTGTAATAAATGATTTATTAATGATTTATTAATGATTTATTGATTTATTGAAATTCGCCACAACGACAGTATTGAAGGAAGAATTTAAGAATATCCTAATTTTGAAAATAAGTTTGATTTCATTTTTTTTATTTTAAATAGGAAACTATTTTCAATAAACAATATCCTAATTTTGAAAATAAGATTGATTTCATTTTTTTTTAATTATAAATAGGAAACTATTTTCACATTTAACACGTATTACCTCTTGATATATTTGTTATTATAATCGTTTACAGGACAACAATTGCAAGGGGATCAATTATGGAATAAGTAATATGATAGGCTGGGGACAAATGGGTAGGGGACCAATTGGCAGGGGATCAATTGACGTGGGGATCAATTGACGGGGGGACGAGTTGACGGGGATCTATTGACGGGGGACCAATTGACGCGATACCAGTTTTAAATATCTAAATTAAGTAGTTAATAAATTAACATAATCCTATATTGCACACATTCTGAAAAATGAATAGAAAAAATGTGCATGCTTTTTTTTCAACATAAAACGCATCTAAAAACATAAATTTTTTTTTTTTTTCAAAGTATGTATTCAAAAGGTCTTTTTGGTCTTTGTTTCTTTAAAGAAACAACGCGCAATAGGTTGGTCTTTCTTTATTTGACTGATATCAAAAAAATTTCCTAAACAAATTGAAACAAAACCCTAAACACACTCAAAAACACACAAAGAATTATACACTAAGAATTGGAAAATTATTCAATTAAATACCACAAAATAATTTTTAAAAGTTTATAATTAAAAAACGATTAAGAATAAATTATTCAGTTTGAAAGCGCTTGAAACAATTGGATCTGGCTGTAAAACACAAATTAACTTAGCACTGTAAAAACACAAATTAACTTGGCCATTTTTGTAACGTCCCTTTTTCCCATGAGGCACAAAGTTTGCCCAGTGATGCAAACCATCTGTTCGAATGGCAAATACTGAGACTAAAGCTACTGGACCACGTGATCTTTTTGTTGTTAATTCCTGTTTAACGTTTGATGATGATAAACGTCCTCTTTTTGAAGGACCAGCTTTACCTTGTTGCAATAAACAGTTTGAAATTTGCATCTTAAATTCACGCAGTTTCAAGATCTTAGTAGTGCCAGAAACACATCGACGGTATAAAATCCAAGCTTGAACAATGACCAATGGTACCACTCTTTAGATCTTATCTGGATTTTATGAAGACCCATCAATGAATCTAGGAGGTCCACACCACCCATAAACTTGTTGTATGTGCGTACAACAGAAGGACATTTTACTTTAATTTTTTTGTTTAACTTTATATCAAAGCGCTCGACTTCTGTGAAGGGATTGATGCTCTCATATGTAGGTAGCCAATTTACACCACGATTATCGTACCATTTTATGGCACGTAGTTCTAATCCATCAGAATCTGCAGTCCACAGTTCAACTGAACCACTACCATTCTTTTTCTTATCCTTATCAGAGACATTTTACAGTTTAACAGATGGTTTGAAAGCAATGGTATATTTCGAGGTATATTTTGCAGAAGGATTAAAACAATATTTCCAGAAGCTTTAAGATCTGGTTGATTTGGACACGTGCCAATAGATCCTGTATATATATCAAAATTATGAACCAAACCGTCAGTTCCAGATACCACATTCAGCTTATAACCCCACTTTTTGGGCTTTTTTGGGTTAAATTGCTTTAAATTTGACTTTCCTTTGAATGGAATACTTTGTTCATCAATGCAGAGTTGTTCATATGGTCTTAGCTTAACAAATTTATATTTTAAATAATCAATCACTGGACGAATTTTGTATAGTTTATTGAAACAATTATCTTGGCGGCTTAAATTATCACTGCAATGTAGTTTGCTTTTAATTTTTTCAAAGCGTTTTAAAGTCATAACATCTGCAACTTTGTTAAAGTAGAACTCTTTACACCAGTACATTCGAGTGCTAGGCATTTTCATTAAGCTTGTAGCTAACAATATCCTAATCAACTGTTTCAACTCTGCTCTTGTTATTTTCAAAGGGTCATTTAAATTGCTTTGAACAGCATATTTGTTAGACTCGTTTACAATTATATCAAGTAGTTTATTTGTGATAAATTTCCAAAAGAAATATATTGGCTTGTCATTGTCAGGATCATCTTCATACTCCAATGCTTCAAACTCCATTTTAATTTGGTATAGTATTTGGGTAATGTTTTTTCCAAACCAACTTATCTTTGGCCTTATTGTTAATTTGGTATTTTCTACGAGAGCAGCTATTTCATCATTACTACTGCAATCTAAAATTTCTTCCTCTTCTTCAATTTCAATTAAATCAAGCATCTCGTCTTCGCTTTCACTTGACAAGTCACTTTCCTCTGAAACAGCATGGGCTGGTAGATCTCGTATAACTTGTGTCGATTTTCTGCTCTTGCTATAGAAATTTTTAAAATTCATCTAAAATGAAATAAATAAAATATTTACTTGATTATTATAGCTAAACGGATGTTGTTGCTTTAAAGATACAAACTAAATTTAAGCTGTATCTAAAGAGCAAAGTACAATGACTCAAATAAAAATAGACAATTCTAATGCCTTATTTTATAAGAACTTATAATAAAAAAATCAAAAGCATACCTTTCATATACTTCAATGAATTTTCAAAAGCATATGAACAATATCTTTAACATCACGAATTTAAAGCAGGTTTTAAACTCTTTGCAATATCTTTTAGATTTTATGAAACCAGCGATTGTTTTTTTGCGCATTTGCCTCGTTTTAATGTTATACTTTTCGAATATATTAAAAATGGCTATGTTTCTTTTAATTAACACTGTGTTGCGTTTAATTAACACTGTGAAAACAAGTAAAATACACTGTGTTTCTTTAAATATACAAAGTGCAATATAGGGTTAAATATTCTAATAATACTACTAAATAAGCATTTGTATATAAAAAAAATCTTTACCTTTTTATCAGGGAAACCATATCTTTCAATGCTTCGTAGTTTGTCATCTATTTGGCGCGGGGAAGCTTTAATGGATGAAAAGTTTTGATCAAAGTTAAATTTAATTATTGTTACAAAATTGGACTTTGGTTGTTTTCAATATAGCTATGAAGGAGAGCAACTTCGTTTGAATTCCAAGTTTTTTTTGGTGTATATTTCTTTAAATCTGGTTTTATACATTTTCCAGGTGCTGCAGGCAAACTATCAGTTTCAATATTTGATTTTTGATTAAGATAAAAATGATCTCAAAGTGTTTGACTACCAACAGAAGCAGATTTTTGTTTTTGCTTAAAATAATGTTTTTCTGTTGTTTGATCACTTTGCAGCATATTGTGAGCAACCTCCTTGGTAAAACTGCTATTGCTTTCTTTTATGATTGTTGAGGGGTTGTCGAATAAAATTTGCGCAAAGTTTGCGCTTTTGATTTTTGTTGTTTATGCCTGATTTTTGCCACAGGCTATCGATTCTGTTACTTATATCTCCAGATGTCAGATGCCCGACCATGACAAGAACACATTTTATTGATTGTGGTTGTCATTTTTATTTTTCTCAAAATTAACATAAGTACTTAAAAGTTTAAATTCATGGTTTAACATGGTCACTTTGGCTGCTCTGTAATTCTCAACAGTTTTATGATCTCATACATATACTTCCGCAATTTCATCATTTAATTTTTTGGACTTTTCATATTCCTTCATTTTCATATATGCAATGACACCTGAGCGATGTGGATTTCCAAATTCCAAAATGACAAACAAATGATCCCTTATGGAACAATACATTGTTTAATTATTAGTGATATTAGGGTTTTGAAGGACTTTTTTAAAGAACTCAATTGCCTTTTGGTCAATAATGCTGTTATTATGCTTTTCAATTTCTTCAGGTGAACTAACAATTAATAATTTTCAGCCTTCTTTTGTTGATTATGGAGGCGTTCTGAAGGCAAATAACTTTAAAAATCAATAAATGAACACAGATATTTTCGTATACTTCCGGGTAGAATGTTGCGTTCAAAGAAATTCTTTTCTATATAATTTTTCTGATACAAACTTCAGGTTCATTAAAAATGGAAGCAAGAGATAAAATTTCTCCAGTTCCAATTATTACTCGACTGACATCCTGTATCACTTTAACAATTGATCTTGGTTTACGTCCTCAATCTGGAGCAGTAAGGTAACCATAAAAAAGTTCCAATATGTTTTCAATTGATTTACTTTAAATTCATTTTCATCAGGAAAGGGTTCTGAATCACTGCTAGAACTGAATTCTGAATCACTGCTAGAACACTCTTCTGCAGATGATATATTTGAGTTAATGATTTATGGCTCACAAATTTAACATGCAACAACATTATCTTTATTAATATTGACTTCATAGTCATTTTATGGAGTTGAAAGTATTCCAAAAGGAAAAAATAAAGAATTTAATTGACATGATGGTTCAGGCTCAGGAGTAACTAAATTGAAAAATAGAACTCTCTGATTCTAAATAGGATATGAATATTTTTTTCGATTTTTGAAATTTTTTATTATTACTTTTAACTCGATTTTTGAAATTTTTTATTATTACTTTTAACTCCAAAATCTTTTTTAGAAAATGTAAGCATACCAACAGGAATCAAGGAAGAATCAAAATGACGTGCCTGTTTCAGCAGGCAGTAATACTCTTCCCCAAGTTTTAAGCTATGTAGTTCACCTCGAAAATGTTCACCAATATTTTAGTGTCAATATAGCTACTTGAAGTTGGACAGATTTTCGTGTAGTAAGACTTTTTTTAACAGGTTTTTCATCTGAAATTTGTTTTTTTCTTAAATTGAATTGACCTAACATGGCTTTGGAACTTGCAGTTGAATAGTTATGCGCATCTCTAGCATGCTCTCGCAGCTCATAAGTCAATGTTCCACAAAGAGAGCACTTCTTCTGATAGTAAGTGAAACTAAATAGAGAAATTAATACAAGTCATTATTTATTTTTAGTTATTAAAAAAAATAAAAATCAAACAAGAATAATTTATTGCAGAAAAAATGTTGCGATTTCTGAATCTTCTGTTTAGACACTTTTTTCAGACTATTCTTCTTCGAAACAACTTCATCTCTAACACATATACTTTGATTATATCAAAAACAAAAAATTATTTTCAATTTAAAAAGATTTTTTTGCAATATATAACTTACGGATTCAGATTCTTCAATTCAAACACAGAATCAGTGTTCTTTTCAGGAAAAACTTGATCACAACACATATAAAATACAATATATAAGATATAAAATTTAAACAAAAATAATATATATTGCAGAAAAAAACTAACAATTTTAGATTCTTCATTCCCAACACAATTTTGCTCTTCTTTTCAGAAAAAACTTCATCACTAACACATAATTTGAACATATCATGTTCCAGGTAATTATTTATTTTAAGTTATCAAAAATTATAAAAACTAATATTGAATATTATTTTGTAATATATAACTTATGATTTCATATTTTTTTATTTCTAACACAATATCAGAGTTCTTTTCAGAAACACTGTTCTGTTTAGAGAAAACTTCATCATTAACACATATCTTCATCATATCATGTACCAAGTAATTATTAACTTTTAATTGTCATAGATTTTAAAAACGAATGAAGTCTTTTTTTTTTTTTTTTTTTTTTTTTTTAACATCTTCACTTCCAACAAGGCTGCAAGCAACCACTATAAGAGTTGGAAGTTACTGGAAGAGAAAAGACTAAATCTGTAGAGCAAGATAACGATTGACTGATGACTTAAAAGATTGCAAATTATATGAATCAGGAAAGCAAGATGAAGGAAGCGAATTCCAAAGAACTGATGTTCGAGGAAAAAAACTAGAAGAATAAGAGTTTTTGAAGCACTTAGGAACAGTCACAGAAAAAGGATGAGACTTAATTGAATGGCGAGTAACACGAGAGTGAATTTTAGTAGATGGCACAAGGGACGCTAGCTCTTTAGAGCAGTGCCCATTATAGTATTTGTAGAAAAGAGAAAGAGAAGCAACATTACGACGATGTGACAAAGGTTGGAGATTGGCTGCAAGAGCAGGTCCAACTATGTTTACAATTCGTTTTTGCACCTTGTCTAAAAGAGAAAGAGCATCATTAGAAGATCCGCCCCAGATGTGGCAACAGTATTCCATACAGGGACGGATTTGAGATTTATAGAGATAGAGAATAGAATCTGGAGTAAGAAAGTGTCGAGCTCGATAAAGAGATGCAACCTTAGCAGATGCTAATTTTGCAATAGATTTGATATACGGTTTAAAAGAAAGATCAGAAGTAAGAGTTAATCCTAGAAGATGAATGGTAGATGACTCATCTAGTACATTACCATTCATAAATATAGGAAGATCCAAATTATTACGATAACGATTGGCCGAATAAAATTGAGTTTTATCTGAATTAAAGTTCACCAGCCACTGTGAGCCCCATGCTGTAGCAGAAGTGAGATCCTTTTCAAGCTCAGATACCCCCTCCAAGCAATCAGAGAGTGTAGGCTTCTTATCATGACAAGAGTAAATGGTAGTGTCGTCAGCGAATAATGCCACCTTAGATGTGAGAATATCTGGAAGATCGTTAATGTAAATTAAAAAGAGTATAGGGCCAAGGATTGAACCTTGAGGAACCCCTGAAGTTACAGGATGTGAAGAAGAGTGTTGTCCATCGAGGACAACTTTTATACTACGATTGGAAAGAAAGGACTCAATAATCTTAAAGACGTTACCAGCTACACCATAAGAAGAAAGCTTATGGAGAAGACCAGCATGCCAAACTTTATCAAAAGCTTTAGAAATGTCAAGTGCGATAGCCTTAACCTCTCCACCTCTATCTAATGCACGGTAAAACCTATCGGTTATTACTGTTAGCACATCAGCTGTAGAACGAGAAGACCGAAATCCATATTGATGATCAGAAAGTAAGTTATTTGATTCAAGATGAGAGATTAAGTGTTTGTTGATTAAAGATTCAAAAACCTTGCTTATGACAGGAAGAAGACTAATGGGACGGTAGTTAGATGAATCAGATCGCTCTCCGGAATTTTTGAAAATAGGGATAACAGATGCTGCTTTCCAGCATGATGGAAAACAAGACTCTGATAAGCACTTGTTAAATAGTTTAGAAAGTATGGATGAAAGCTCCGGAGAACACCTCTGCAAAACTACAACAGGAATGTTGTCAGGACCACAAGCTGTTGAAGAGTCTAAGCAGGAAATTACTTTAGATACAGAAGCTGAAGTGATGCGAATGTCAAGCAAGGGATCAACCTGTTTGACGGCTATGTCAGGTAAAACGCAACTAGTGGAATCAAGAGATGATATTGATGAAAAGTTCTTAGCAAACAATTCGGCTTTGTCTTTAGGTGAGGTGACAAAGTCTGAACCATACAAGAGAGAAGGAATAACAGATTTGCCCTTATTATTGATACTGTTAAAGATTCTCCAGAAGTCTCGAGAGCCTAATTTTTGTGATGAGATACGAGATTTAATGACCTGGGAATAGCGAGCTTTGGCGTCAGACAAAACCTTTTTACAATGGTTTCTGGCGATAGTGAACAGATGTCTGTTTTCTGGAGAATTGTTTTGCTGATAGATATGGAAGGAACGGTTTCGATTAGAAATTGCTGCAGCGCAATGTGAGGAAAACCAAGGAGAAGAGTGAGGCTTGACCTGGAATCGTCGAGAGGGAATAAAAGATTCCATGCCAGCCTGAATCCACGAAGTTATGTAAGAAGCACACTTGTCAGCAGGAAGACGAAAGATTTCTACCCAAGGGCCATCACGAAGAAAATCACGGAGAGAGTCCCAGTCAGCTTTAAGGTAGTTGTATGTGGTACGATGATAGGGGGATTCTGATGAAGTAGAAGAATTTGATAATAGTTTTAGAGAGATCAAACCGTGATCAGAAGTACCTAAGGGTGAATGTGGAGAAATTGAGCACTGACTAGGATCCAAAACAAGACATAAGTCGAGTAGAGAAGGTAAATGATTAGGGTTGTCTGGAAAACGAGTTGGAAAGTTGACTATTTGAGTTAGAGATTGAGAAAGGCAAAAGTTGAGGGCCTTAACGCCAGCAGAGTCACTGACACTAGAGCCAAGCCAATCGGTGTGATGGGCATTAAAGTCACCAACAACGACGATATTGGCCGATGGATAAAGAGAGAGGGCTTGGTCAATTTGATCAGAAATAACATCAAGAATAGTGCAGTCTTGGGATGAAGGAGAGCGATATAGAACAAAGAGAAAGGCGATAGAGTGAAGTTGTGCTAAACGAAAGCACATAAATGAATAGTCTGTAGATTCAAACCTAGTTTCACGACAAATGGGTGAGTTCTTACGAATGTAGATGCCCAGGCCAAGCATGTGATTATTGGAGTCTTTACGAATTAAAGGAAGATAACCATCAACACTAAGATCACAAGATGGGACAGCCGAACTCAAATTAGTCTCACAAAGAGCAAGTAGGTCTGGTGAACTTTGCAAGAGATAAGACTCAACAGAAGAAAAGTTACTTCGAAGACCACGAATATTAGTAAATGATAGGTTTAGAGAACTTGGTGATGACAATGGTTTTTTGTGTTTTTTAGTTTTAGGTACTTTAGTCATTTTAAATTTATAAAGAACTTGACTCAAGTATAGATAGTACTCAGTACACTATTTAACAACTAAGCAATAGCCTCATTACTATTAATAAACCCTAAGCCGTAACAAAGGGCTCCAAATGTGGCCTCTGCAATGCACACCAAAAGTACAAACAGGGACACCATCCATGCGCAACATGGCACTGTTAGTACTCTGATATTTTTCGGCTGTTGATGGAATCAGCCTCTCTGAGAGCTACCACAGAGTTCGGGAAACCTGACTACCAGCCGGCCTCAGAACCATAAAACTGAGTTTTAGAGCTGTACCCTCATTAGGAGATAATAGAATGAGTTGCCCAGTCATAAAAACAGAGACACAAGCAATACCCACGCATTGAGTCAAGAAGATCCAGCGTTCAACATCCTAAACTGGAAACAATGTATTAAAAATACATCTGCGCCAGCCTAATAGATGAGGAAGGGGTGCGAGGCTGGTCAACAGATAGAATCTGTTTACCCCTTAAGTCTTTGCCTAGGAGGCCTTCTACAAGACAGCAGCTGGATGCATGTAACATCTGCCCAAGATGAGTATTTTTATCGAGACACCATCTCTAGCCTTTACTCAACCAAGAGCCCCAAGGCAGGGGGTGTTTTAATTCGGAGTTAACTTCTCCTAGCCTTTGCCTTAAAA
Organism: Hydra vulgaris; assembly: GCF_022113875.1. Lineage (NCBI taxonomy): Eukaryota > Metazoa > Cnidaria > Hydrozoa > Anthoathecata > Hydridae > Hydra > Hydra vulgaris. The sequence goes on along the minus strand of NC_061160.1, from coordinate 552,219 downwards.
AAGCGTATCCTACAAGGCAGCAGGACATGGAGCAGGTTGTACTGGGTTACATGTTACCAGTAGCAGGAAAACCTGACCTGACCAGTTGCAGGAAAACCTGACCTGACCAGTTGCAGGAAAACCTGACCTGACCTGAAGTATAATATTTTGTATAAAATAACTCTCAGATTCTTCATTTCAAACACTATACCACTGTTTTTTTTTCAGTAATAGTACTTTTCAAAAAAACTTGATCCCTATTACATGAATTTTGATCATATCAAGTGCCAAGTAATTAACAATTTTTAATTATAAAAGATTTTAAAACCTAAACAAGAATAATAAAAATATCTTTTCAGGAAAAATGAATTACTAATACATATGAATTGGAAAATGTTAAAAGGAAATTTAAAGTATTGAAACTGCATTTTCCACCATAGTATGTTTTTGTTAATGGTCTAATAATTGTTTTTTTGAAGGTGAAAAACATTATCTTCTTAAAAAAATGTTATAAAACCATTAAAAAAATTTACTACGGGGTGTATTAATAATTTACTACTAACTCAGTTTTTTTAGATACCCAAAGTTTACATTGTTAGACTTCCGCCCTTCCGCCCATTGACTAATTTATATATTTTGATCATACTAATTAATTATCAATTTTTAATTATCAATTATTACAAAAATTATTAAAAAATATTGTTTTGCAGAAAATAATTTATAATTTAAGGAGGCTTGTGGGCCTAGCCGGACTTGGAGCCTCTGTTTTTTGGTGGAACCCTGACAGAGCTGCAAAAATAGATGGGTTCTCAAATTTCTTGTTATTTTTTAATAAATAAAATGTTTTTTTTTATAATTGAAGGCAAAATTTGTTTAGTTATTGTTTAACTGATTTGTTAAATGAATCATTGATTGAGTTTCTATTTTTTTAAAAATTTTTTTTTTAACACTTACGGTCTAGCCAAAACTTAATAAAAATGAATATTTCAACAATATTTTGCTCAACAAAATACTATCCTTTGATAGTATTTCATAATATGCTTTATAAAATAATGTAAATTATTTATGAAAACATTACAGTATTGCATAAATTGCCTTATATTGTATTTTTATACTGATACTATGACTTTAAATATTTGATGCACGATTTAATAATTAAAGGTTAGTGGTAGGGATTTGCCGGTTCTGGGACATTTTCATTTTCAACCATACTAAATATATGGTGCAATGTCATCCATAGAGTGTATAAATTGTGTAATTGTGAAATTAATTTTTAAATCAATTTTTTAGATTTTAAAATCAGTTTTTAAATTAGTGTCAGTTTCGTTTTTTGCGTCACGTGGCATGCTAGTGGACATGCGCAAGGTTCCTTTTGTGGTTTTAGCTTTGTGATATTTAGGTTTCAAATTATTTCTATTTTTAAATACATTTGTTTGATATATTTTCATCTCCTCTAAATATATTATATAATTTTCTAATTTTTCTTCTGTTAAATCTTTTTTATTTTTATTAAGAAATTCTTTCAGAATTGAAGCCATTTTTATTGTGACAAGAAAAATATTTAATTAATTTCAATTTTTTTTTTTAGTACGTTAATTAGGTATAATAGCGCTTGATTCTATGAGTCTCTTAGAGCATTTAGTCCTAGTTCAGTTGCAGTTATCAAATGGCTGAATTATTTTCAATGTAATTATTATATACAGGAAAGGCACTGGTAGATCCAACTGTAAAACTAAAATTTAAGCATGCAGGCGCCCAATAACCACCACCTGTATCTAGTGTAAGTACTGCTCCAGAATTCATCATGCATTTTGTAGTTGTCAAATTGAATCCACAAAATCCTTGTCCTGAATTTGTATTACCGAATGGTGTTTCAGTTGATATGAGTTGTGCAATATTTTGATAATGCGTAGACATCATTGGGAGAAATGCTTGTTTAAATATAATACTTTTCCATTCACCACTAATTTTACATCTTAAACGATATTTATAATACCCATCGTTGTTTTTATAATGCCAGTTATTAGATAACTGACTATATTTTGTAGCTGCAGATGGATTAGAACTAGTCTGTTTATATGCTCCTTAATATTAATTTGGAAATAAATCTGTTGCTACTTGTCTAAAAATCAGCGTTTCTCCTGGTATGTAAATTGGATCATAGATACTGTTACCATATAAAATATTTTTACCTACAATCAATGCATCATAGAATTGTTAAGCTAAAAATATTTGTTGACGCGAGTCGTTATGTACGGTGTCGTCGTTTGTAGTTCTCATGAAAGGTGGAAGATTAGTAATAGACATGCTTGCAACGTGTGGGATATATTTTGCAATAGTTGATAGCGCATTTTGAACTGGTGTTGCTCTTGCTGAACTAGCTGCAACCCATACAGGTCTCATTTGAAAAATAATGAATGGGATTTTATTCGATTTTCTTGGGAATTTCTTAACGTGTAGAACTGATTAGATAAATACCCTATATAATCTCTTATGGTTTGAATAAAATTTACTAGAATATGTCTATTACTATTATTCCATCCATCTATAGAATCATTTTCTCCTTGAGCCCAAGTCATACCACAAAATTCTGCGTATGACATTCATTTTTCTCATTTGATCTTTTCTATTCATTAGGCAGTCTTTGTCATCTTCATGTGTTATACATTTTTTAATTTCATTTCTTTTTACTCCTTTACATCTCTTTTGATCTTCTCCATGTACTTTGTATAAATATAGTTTTGATGTTAGACCTACAAATTCTTCAATTTGTGCTCCTCCAGCTTCATCTTTAAACTTTCCTAATTCTTTCTTATTTAGCCCAACTTTAAATCCATTTAGAATTGCTCGGTGATTTTTTTTCAAATTCAATTGTATTGAATTTACTTTCAACATCATTAAAAATATCTGTATAAAAGTCTTTTGTTTTTATTTTGTATGCTTAAGAGTCTGTATCTGTGATTAATAGTTTTGCTTTATCTCCATATTTAATTTTGATGTAATCATAATGAAATTTAAACATCAATGTCTTACTCAAATCTAAAATGCACATACCCAACTAAATAGGTTTGTTATAAACTAGTTTTGTTCTTTTCATATTAATAGCTATTAAGTTTTCATCAAATATCGTTCTACTTTCATAGTTTGGTTTTGATGATAGTTTCTTCTTTTTTAGTGATTAATCTAACATCTACTCTGTTTTCAATATTCTCCATTGTTTTTCCAAATACTGAATTATTCATGAGTTTAAAAAAGTCTTTTTCAAAGTCATTAGTAGCTTTTGTTCTTAAATTTGTATTGAGCTCAATGTACTTACTTAGCCATGTGCTCTCTTCAAACTTTATTCCTCTATGAATTATTGTTATTTTCAATCAAAATCTTTCATATAATTTCAAATTTTCATAGTGGATGATATAGTTTTTCTGATGATTTAAATATGGTTCTAATTTATCAACTTTGTCTATTTTTAATCTTTCAGGAGCAAGTGGATAGTCATTATGCAAATCATGTAAATTTTCAGGATATTCTAAATCTATTTTTAATTTACAAGAGATAGATTTCCAATTTTTTAGTTCTTCATCATTCATCCATTGAAAACCATGTGTGGGAAGGGGTTTACTCATAGCCCATCCGTATAAATTATTAGCATCTAGATACTGAATGTAGGTAGATTCTTTACTTTCATCGTAGGTTTTCATATATTTTTTATTAGCAGTTCCTAGCCTGTTAGAAATCATACTAATTCCACCTCTTATTCCTTGCTTTATCATTAAGATCTTAATAATTCTAATTTTTCTTTTGTTTCTTTCATTGCAGCATCCTAAGCTAACCCTGGTGAAGTATAGTACCAAGTAGGATCTAATTTATAATTTTTCATACATACATCTCTAAAATTCTCTAAGACATCAGCTAATAATAACGCATCTGAAACATTGTATAAATTATGATAATCTCTAAAAGTTTTACAATAAAACTCTTTCCATACAGTATGTGCATGTGAGTAATCTTCATCACTTATTCCTTCATCATTTAATCTTGAAAACAAGAGTTCTTTCGATGGTAATTAAGGTCGTAAGGATAAACACTTTTTCTTAATAATAAATCGAGATTATTTCCTGAATAGTATTTTCCAACATTTTTACATTGCTCATTTGTTAGATTATTAGATAAGCTATCTAAACTAAAAGCCATAAATTTATAATTATCAACAAAACGGAGTTGTAGTTTAACTTCAATAACTTTATTAACCTTATTCGTATATTTACCAACTTTAAGTTTTTCATAAAAGCTAATATACATATATTTCTTCATTGATAGGAATGCAATTTAATTTTCCTTCTGACAATTTCTTTATGAACAAGTGAGAGTCATAACCAGATAAATTGTGAAATAGTACTCGAATGAGTTTTGGAATTTTAAATTGTAAATTACAATTTTTATGAGCAGCACCCCTATATTTACCTGTAATATAACAATGATCTTTTACTTTATCATCTTTTAATTCTTCTTTACAAATGTGACATACTTTTGCATTATTAAAAATATTTTTGTCTTCAAGTGTAAATATCATTTTTTCTGGAAATCTTAAATAAGTGTTGTAAATCTTCTTAATATCTTCTTCTAAAATATCGACAAATATTTCGCAACATTATCTTTTTCACTATTTGCAGTAAATGTGACTGGTTTACTATTATATACACTTTCATCAAAACATTTGATATAGTAACAGAATGAACTTGATGTATGCCTTTGATATGGTTTTGTATAAGATTCATTCGGATTAGGTTTGCAAGTGTTTTTAGGGCTAATAAAACTTTCAAAGTCAGCATAGACTACAAAGGGTATTCTCATAGAAATATTGTAATTAGTAAACTTAATCATTGTATTCGGTTTTGGAAGTTCGATGCGTACTGAATCGTGAGAACGCATCGAAATCACAACACAATTTATGTTTGACAAAGATTCTTCAGTACTAAATGCTTGTAAGAAATTTCTATAAAAGTGCATAGTATGTTCATTGTTAGATATTTGTGATGAAAGTAATCTACTTAAATTTTTTATTAAACAATAGTGATTACTTTTATCATTCGCAATGAGTAACTAGTCGATTTGATGTTGCCTATTAATATTTTCAGATATGCGTAAAGGGTAAACTGAACTTTCATATCCATAGATATTAACACTTATGTTTAGATTATTTTTTTCAAATTTAGTAATTTGTTGTAGTGACACTGGGAATTCTATTTTTCCCCAATTTAATTTATTAGCTTGTTTTTTTAAATCTTTATCTATTCTTTTAGGATGATCGTCTTTAGTATTAAAAAATCGAGCTACACACCACTTAAAGCATTCATTGTCTTCATTCTTCATATTAATAATTGCTTTTTTAGTTGCTAACTCTTTAGGAAGAGGAATGTAAGAATTACCCTTAAGTGGTTTATTTTCAATGGTATTAATGACCATCTTTTTAACAGAAACAAATCTCCAACTTAATACTTGATTCCTTTTTTTCATTTCTTTTTCAAATTTTTTCTTCCATTCTAATCGCTTTGATTTTAATTCTTCTGATTCTTCTATTCTATTTTTTAAGTTAGATAATTCTAATAATAATTCTTCTATTCTATTTTCTATGTCTTTTATTTTTAATAATAATCTTATATTCTATTTTCTATGTCTTCCCTTTCATAATTATAATATTCAGATACTCTTTCCGTATTTTTAATTTTTTTAAATCTAATTTTGAAAATTTAATATGAAAGTTCGTTTCTTCTTTCTTTTTTAAATATTAATTCTAATTCTAATCTTTTATCAGAACTAATTATTTCGTTTTGAATCTTGTTTTCCATTCTTTTTATTTTGAAAATATATATAAAAGAAAATTATTTAACTCATTTCAAAAAAAGTTTTTTAAAAATTAATTTTTTTTATTTCTGTAATTCAATTCTATTCATTTCAATTCATTTCAATTCAATTCAATTCTGTAATCTCAATTCACTGTTTCACAATTCACTGTTGTCACTTCAATTCACTGATTTATCTTGTTCATCTAATATACATTCTGGAAATATTCTTTAAAAAATTGTTTCAATTACTTCATCTGATTCAATTGTTTCAACAGTTTCAATTGTTTCAATTGTTTTAACTGTTTCAATTACTTCATCTTGTTGATCTTGCTCATCTAATTTACATTCTGGAAATATTCTTTTATTCTAGAAAAAAGTCTATTTCTAAATTCTTCTAAAAGATTGTTTACATATTTTACATATGCTGATGATTCACCTTCATTCTTACTAATAATTTTGAGAATTAAAGTAGTTCTTTTCTTTTCTTAAAAATTGAAGTAGTTAATTGTTTTATTATTCATCTTATTATGTTTAGAAAATAATTTAACTCATTTCAAAAAAAAGTTTTTTCTTAGATCCATTGCTATAATGTGAAGTTGTCGTCGTTACAGTGGTATTTGTATTAGCATTACCAGAAGTGGCTGATACGCATATATTTATATTTACATTTGAGATTGTTCATTTTTTAATAGTATAAAAAAAAATATTTAAAGATTTTTCAATTCTTTATTATCAACCCATGAGTTAAAAGTATCAGGATAGCCATACTACTTTACTAACGATTTGTCACCTTGTTTACAAATAACCTTTTTAATTCTAAATATCTCTCGATTCGTTTCTTGTAGTTCTTGTTCATAAAAAGTACCTTGTATTTCTTCACCATTATAATCAGTTATTTTATAAGTTGATGGATCTGTGTACTGAATCCGTGATACTGTGAACCCTCTTCAGTCCATCTTGGTGTGTATCCTTTTTCAAACGCTTCTTTCTTTTTAGTTATTCTCACTTTATCACCTATTGAAAACTTGGGTTTAATAGGATTTGATCTTACTTTTCCATTTATATTTAGAAATACTATATTCTCATTCTTTTTATCCCTTTCTTCTGTTGCGGTCATTTTAATTGAAGAATGCTTTGTGTTGTTGTATTGATTTACCATTTCATCTAGAACATCAATGTATTTTCTAGTAGAGTTAGCAGAAAAGTATTTGAACATTTTTTCTTTCATTGTTCTATTCCATCGTTCAACTACACAGCTTTTTTCTTCATTTTCAGTTGAATATAGCTGCACTCCTAATGCTTTAACATGCTTGTTATAAAATTCCAATCCTTTATCTACCCATAATTTATCGCATTTCTTAACTTTAAATATTTTATTGAATGCATTAGCAACTTCAATTCCTGTCTTATTTTTCAATGGAACAATCCATCCGTACTTTGAAAATATATCTATCATTATCAATAACTATTTTATACCGTCATTGAGTTTGAAAAAAGCTTGCATGTCAACTAAATCAGCAGTCCATATGTCATCAATCTTATTTGCAATCACTTTTCTTTTTCTAAAATGTTTTTTAACAGGCTTATGAAATTCAATTGCAAGTTCATCAGTCCATTTCAAGTTTTTGCTTTTTTTGTTGATCGCTTGTAGTTTTTTTGACATAATTCTTTAATACTTATTGGTTCTTTAATTCCCATACCAAACTTTGGTATGGGAATTACTGCTTTAGCAGATATAATAGGTTTTATAATCTTTCTTTCTAATTTTTCACGTGGTGTTGGGTCTTGTATAGCATCCATTTGTTTAATCATTATTTCATCAGCTATAATTCTAGTTGGAGTATCTTGATTATATTTATAAGCAAGATCATGAATATAAGCTGCTTTATCAACTCTATCAACTGGTTTACTCCATTCTTTAGGTGTATCAGTAGAAGTAAATCTTTCATCTAAATTAGTTCCAGGTCCTGCAAAGTTCATATATGGTATATGCATTTCGCCTGGAAATTTTGCCCATGGTAATTTTTTATTCTTTGTAAATTTATTAATAGTTTCTACTAAACCTCCCTTCGTTCCTTTTGTAAATTGATTTTTTGTTGTGCCACAATTAGCACAAGTTCCACGTAACATATTTCAATTATTTTTACTTACAGCATGTTGTAAGTTTAGTCTATCTGTTTTACTTTTACATTTAACGCAGTACATTTTTATATATACATATTTATTTTAATTTATTTCAATAACATATCTAGTAAATTATTTACATTTTATAAGTAATATTGCATTTTTGTAAGTTTAATATTTCTGAAAATAATTTTCTTGCGTATATAAAAATGTCATATGTAAATATTGAAAATTCCGATGAGACAAAATTGTGTGCTAGTGAAGTTATTAATTTTAATAAACCTGTTCATTATCAAAAAATGAGAATTAGTTAAAAAGGCGAAACATTTTTATCACTAGAAACACCTAAATTATTTTCATATGCGGTATGTGAAAATGGAGATCCAAAAACGAAAAAACTGACTGCATATTCAATTCCACTTGTATGTTTTAATGAGATAAAGAAGAAGAGAAATTTATTGAAATAATTCAATCTATTGAGAAATTTTGTAGAGAAAAAGTTAAAGAAAAACAAGTGGAAAGTGTTAATACTGATAACTTAAAAATTCTAAAATATAATGATAATAAACCTCCTGAAATAATACTAGAAAAAGATGTAAAGCTGTTAGACTTACAAGGAGAAAGTATAGAAATTCGGTTTATAATTAGAGAAGAAGAAAGAGTAGTAGGATATATTAAAACTATCATAGAAGAAAAAGAATATACTATAACTCATAGAAACAGAACAGAAATAACTAAATTTTTAACTTTTAATTAGCAATAAAAGAATGATTTATAATAATTTAAATAATACTTATTATAAATTTAAATAATTGATATTGAAGTACATAGCAATAAATCAAATATAACAACAATTCAATTTGATCCTATTATTGAACTTTATAAAACAAAAAATACGAATGTCATTTATAAGATTAGAAACTATTCCCTACAGCGTTTCATCTCAAAAAAAGTGTTTGCATATAATAAATAACCTTGTAGATGGAAAAAATATAAATGGTAAGAAAACTACTGTAATGCCTACATTCTTACCAATGATTCGTCCTTCAGGTATTACCATTGTTGAAGTATCAAATTTTAAAAGTTATTTTCGATTAAAAACAAATACATTGACAAAAATGACAGTTGAAATAGTGAATGATGATCGTCATGCTATAGATATGAGTAAAGAAAGATTAGTAATACAATTTCACCTCAGAGAAGTAAAGTAGAGTATATTCTATGCTTAACTAAATTTTTATATCATAAAATGATATAAAAAAAAAATGCATATATAAAATGAAGATAATTATGCATGTAACAGGTACTGTCATTATTACTACGCTTGGTCAAAATATTGAACTAGATGAAGATAAAAATTATGAAATGGCTCAATTGGGATTAGATACATATAATACTTTTCCAAATATAAATGAAACGAATAATAAATTTAAATTTCGTACAGATAATAGTGATAATTAGGTAAATTTCACTTTTAAAAAAGGAGCATAGGGACTTGCATCTTTTACTAAATACTTTGAAGATCATTTACAAATAGAAATTCATTTATCTGGTACGATTACATTTAGAGCAGAAGTTGCTACAATGAGTACAAATATGACTCTTAATCCAAGGTTTCAAGTTGATTTTACAATCCCAAATTCAATTAGAGAAGTTTTAGGTTTTGAAAGTAAAATATATCATGGAGGTAGTAATATATCGGAAAAATAACTTAATGCATTATAACACTATACATATCACAAATAATCTTGTAAAAGCTGAACGTGTAAATAATATAGTTATAAATGTTGTACATTCATTTTTTCCAAAAGTAGGTGTTGGATTTAAAATTACAGAAATAGTAGATAATCCAATTTATTTAGAAATGACATCAAATTATTTGTACATATAACAACTACATTAGTAGATCAGGATGGACATCATCAAATATCATTAAATTATTCTTATTAGAGTTAAGCTTTTCTGGTTCTGGTACATCATCAGCTGTTTCAAAAAACTTGCATTCCATATCTGTTTTCTCTTTTAAATTTTTTAAAATGTCTTTAATACTAAGCTCAGGGCTAGGATTCAATTTTTCTATTTTATCTTGTAAATTAAAAAGTTCAAGAATAACTTCTTTTGGTTCTTTTTTTTCAAAATTTTTTTTTAATATTTTGTATTCCGGTTGAAAAAGAGATTTTCCAAAAACTTGTAAATTATTATAGTCTAACCAACAGGCCTTAAAAGTAAGTTTAATATAAAATAAGAGTTTTTTCCACAACCTGACTTTCCTACAATAATTCCTTTTATATATTTAGGTAATAACTTATTATTATTACGTTTACTTTTATTCGCATTCCAGGATAAATCTATGATATCCACTTTTTATTTATAAAGAAAATGATTTATATCATTTTTTAATTTAAGCTAAAATGTTTTCTTTATAAAAAATGCCAATAAACAAAATGGAATATACTCAAAATTACATAAAACAAAAAATAAGTATTTTTTTAACGATTTATATAGATTTAGAACATCATGCAGAAGTTATTAATGGAAAATGTAAAGTATTTGCTCAACAAGATTTTATAATAAAATCAAATTCATACAAGTGCATTTCTTTAAAGTGCGGAGTTAGAATTAATGAAAGTTATGCATTAGTTGCACTAGCAGAAGAATATAAGCCATATTTAAACTTGTTTAATTCTATAATAGCAGACTCTACTGATAATATTATTGTAACTTTATTTAATAATTATGAAAAAGATAAAAAAACTGAAAAAGGAAATTGCCTATTCTGTATCTTATCTTATAACGGAATTATAAATAAAATTAATTATATATCTAATAAAAATGTTAAACACATAAAATCTAGCGAAGTATTAATACCTTCAGTATTGAAAGAAGAACCAAAAGAAGATAAAGACTTTGTTAAATTTGTTAAAGATAATACTAAATCTAATACTCATAAACATGATTTGTTTAAGTAATTTAAAAGAAATGTTTTCTTTATAAAAAAGAATGGAATACATTAGGGACTATAATAACAAAGAATGTAAAAATGAAGAATGTAAAAGTATTTATCCAGATCTTAGCCAGTTTAAAGTTGATCCAACTGCACCACCACTATCTATAGATCAGCGATGTCGATTAGATAAGATAAGTGATATTCAAAGTAAAATAGAATGTGAAAAAGAAAGAAGAGCAATGTTGAGTAAAAAGTATCATTGAGCTTCAAGAAAAATTTCAGTGTTGATAATTCATTACTAGCAACTATTATGACACTTGGAGCTCTTAGTATTGGTTTTTTAACAACAATAGTTGGAACGCCAGTAGCTATTGCATGTGAAGGTGCTGCATTAGGTATTAGTTTAATATCATTAACAGGGTCTCAAGTAACTAAAAAAATAAATCTAAAATCAGAAAAGCATGAAAAGAATAAAGTATTAGCTAAAGGAAAATTAAATACTATAAGCGATCATATTTCTAAAGCTTTAAAAGATGGTAATATCGATGATGTTGAATTAACAATGATACTTTCAGAATATGAAAAGTTGCAAAAAATGGTTGAAAAAATTAGAACAAAATCAAAAAATGAAATTGATGAACAAACTAAACAATTAATATTCAACCAAGGTAAAGAGAAAGCTATGAAAGAGGCAATGGAATTGTGAGAGAATAAATTATTAAAAATCAAAATATTAGCAAAATAACTATTAATTAAATCATAATATATGTTTTATTTGAATATATATTATGTTCTTGATTACAAAAATAATTAAAAAAAATTATTGCATATATAAAATGTGATTTTTAAAAACTACAGATCTTTGCTAAATCCTGAAGCAATACATGAAACTAAAGCAATCATACCACCTGAAGTTGTAAATATCATGATATTAGGAGCTATCGCAACAGAATATCTAAAGTTTTATACTGCTAAAAATAGTAGAAGGGTATCAGATACTACATTCGGTGTACATTACAATGAAGATAATGAAAACTTTTACACTGGTAAAAAACCGATAAAAATTAAAGGTAATGATATAACTATTGAAAGTAAAAAATACATTGGATCTCCTGGTCTTTGGGAGTAAAGAGTAAAATCTCATCCTGTTAAATATACTGATAATGGTCGTAACACATATAAACAAATTTTAGAGCAAACAGATGCAATTCGTACTAATCTAAATCCTAATAAGCCGATATCATCTAGAAGTTATAAATACAAAGAAATAATAAAACTATTTTGGGAAGAAATAATTGGAAAATCTGGAAAAAGAGTAATAATTCTTCCTTGTGACCTGGATAAACTAGTTAAAATGCTTCAGTTACGCGTATCTGCGTTTAAAGCAGGTAACACTGGAGCTAGAAATGAAGCTATTGCAATTTGCGATGAGTTGTTACGCCAACGCATAATCGATTCTGAATATTATAAAGAGGTACAAAAATTTTTTGATGTTAGTTGAAGTGGAATATTTGATGATATTAGTAATGCATATAATCGAGCAAAATCTTCAGATGTAGTTAGAACATTATTTGCTATGAAGATCATGTTGACTAATGATTTAGGAAAATAGCTCATCAAAGTATAAATTTATGTAGATCCATTTCATATAGAGATTAGCGAAGCATGAATCATTATAATGAATTAAAAAAAATAGTTACTATATAAAAATGCTAATTATAAATAATAATAGATATATTAAAAAACATGTTATTGGTGGAAGAGGACTATTTAGTTTTATGAGAAATATATTACAAAGGCAATCATTTAGGAATGCACAAACAGCATCTAGAGCTTTAGCTAGTAAAGCAGCTGCTTGTGATTTAGGAAAAAGTGCAATAGATGCTACAAAATCTGCAGGAAAAGAACTTGCCACTGCGATATCTACTGCTAAAGACATCAAAGTAAATAAAAGAAAACAAAAAATACAAAAAGCAGATAAATAAACTAGAGAGCTCACACCTGAAAGTAAACAAATTCTTTTAAATTTGCTAATAATCCATCTAGTTCCTATGGATCCGAAAAGTCTTACGAAGTCAATAACAGTGAAGAAATAACAGATTTAAGTAGAATTTTGTTTGGATCAGCAATTAAATCTAGTAACAATAAATCAAAAAAGAAAACTTCAAACGCAATAAGAATACAAAATTTAGCTAAAGATAGTAGAGTTAAAAAGGTCAAGGTCTTAGAACAGTGTAAATTCAAAGAGATACAAAGAGATAAGCCGGATATATTATGAGATCCCTTCGGGATCCAGATATAAAAAATTTAGACTCTTGAAAATGATTTAAAAAGATTATCTTGTTAATAAAAAAAAATAGCAAATAATACTATGAATACTATGAAAAAATACTATGAATATCAGCCTAAAATAACAAATTTTGATAATCCTGGTACTGAAATAAATATCACTATTAATCATGAAGGCTTGTTTCCGCTTCCATCTGAAGCTTATACTTTGATTGAAGGAAGACTACTAAAAGCAGATGGAACATCTTATGCTAATGTAGATGCTGTAACTCTTATAAACAATGGCCTTATGTACTTATTTACTAGAGCAGAATATCGATTATCTAGTCAAACTGTAGAAAATATTAATTATTTAGGTAGAGCAACTACAATGTTAGGATTGCTCAAATATCCTAATTACTTTCAAAATGTTTAAGTTATGAACCAATTATGGTTTAAAGACTCACCAACGACTGCAGCAATTGCAACCAATTTAAGGTTCGCAGCAAGACAATCTTATTTAATTCAAGAACCAAATACGAAAGGAAAATTTTCATTTTGTGTTCATCAAAAACATATTTTCGGATTCTGTGATACTTATGACAAAGTTATTTGTGGAGTATCACATGAACTTATTCTTATTAGAGAAAGCGATAATAATGCAATTTTAGCTGCACAATGAAAATGCAAAATTTGAGCTGCAAATGTAGCTGCTGGACAAGTTAATCTTACTAAAGTATCACTTTTTATGCCACATGTTAACCTATCTCCTAAATATGAACTTAAGCTTAATAATGAAATTGCATCAAAAATACCACTACCAATATCTTATATTGAAAGACGTAGTGAATCGATAATTGTTCTTCAAACTACTGAATTTACTTGGACGCTGATTATATCATCACCTAGTACAAGATCATTGTTGGATTCCAAACAAATAAAAACAACAGTTAAGAACAAAATCCTGCAATATTTGATCATTGTGACTTGAAAAATATGCATAATTTACGAAGTTGAAATTGTTAATTATAATCTATCATTCCTGAAATTGTTTATTATAATCTATGATTCCCAGATCAACAATTCTCAAGAGCTTATAGAGATGCAGCTCTATTTACTAAAAAGTTTTATGGATTGAATGAACTTATATCACAATACAGCATAAATCCTCAAGGCTATAAAACTTTATATCCACTTTTTGTTTTTGATGTAAGTAAACAATAAGAAAAAATAAAGCAATCAATAATAGATGTTATATTTAAAGCAACATTTAGTACAGCTGTTCCAGCAAATACTATGGCATATGCAGTTATAGTTTCTGATCGATTAGGACAACTTATATCTGATGGAAGCAAATTAAAATATATATATATATATTAGATTAACTAAGACAGCATATATCTGATGAAAGTAAGATCTCTTTCTGAACTGATGAATCAAGTCACGTGACATGTGACGTTATGCAAGAAAATTCCGTGACGCAAGAAACGAAACTGACACTAATTTGAAAACTGATTTTTAAATCTGATTTTTAAGTCTGAAATTGATTGAAAAATTGATTTTATAATTATACAATTTATACACGCTATGGATAACATTGCACCATATATTTAGTTTAATATATGGTTGAAGATATGGTTGAAAATGAAAATGTCCCAGAACCGGCAAATCCCTACTACCAAGGTTATTCTTATTTTTTAAATAATACTAAAACATGAGATCTTTAAATTTGAAACAATGATTTTTATTTTAAAACTTGTAACTAACACATTACTAAATTTTTTTTTCTCGCATAATTACATTAAGTAATTACATTATTAAATAAAAACATCACCAAACGAGTCAAAGTGTTTCCCTTAATTAAAATGTCATTGAAACATTTAGAAAAATGCAAAATATTCTGCAGAACTATCTACAAAATCCTTCTGCATCATTACCCTCAATCGCTAAAGAATCTGAACCGAGCAAAACTACTGTTTATAGGTCATAAAACAATCATAGAGCTCTCTATCTATTGAACAAGCAAATAGATCTTGAAGAAAGAGTGGTTTTAAGGATAAGAAAACAGCAATTAGTATTCAACGATCATTCACGCAAAATTCTGGCTTATCGAACAGAGAATGATCTAAAATGTATCATGTTTCAGAGTTTTTTGAAGATTAAATTTTGGCAACCAATATGCAGCTGTGGTTTGAGATTTGAGACTACATCAAAGAATATTTGTAAGCTTGACTTTTGAAATTATATGGAAGTCACAATGACTCCTGTTGATGCTGGCCTAATCTTGCTTCTTGTCATTATTCTAAGAAGAGTGCTACAGTTCGAGAGACATAAAATTCGCAACAAAAAGCTGAATCCGTCAATCTTCGTAAAGATCAATCCCATTAAAAATTTGGGGTATTTGGCAAAGAATATTTGTGTAAGACTGGCAAAACAATAAATTCAGCGAAATATTTGATTAAAAAGTAAACAGTAGGAAAAAAAATTGTCAAAGACACTGTGCAAAAGTTGATGTCGTCGATTAGCCTAAATGTTTGCTTATTTCTTTGAAATAATAGAAAATATTAAATAAAAAACACTTATAATCTTCAAGTTCTTTAGATTAAGATAAGTATTAAAGTTTTTGCATTAGTTAAACTATTTTTCATTATTTCTGAATTTTTTTATCGTTTTGAATTTAAAGATCGCATGTTTTACCCAGTGGACACGGGACTTACAAAAGAGGTCTTTTAAACGTAAAACTAATTGCTGTAACTGGTATAGTTTTGGGTTAGCAAATGCGATCAAAAAAAATAGTTTGAAACTTGCGATTTTCGTTCATAAAGTTCAAGAGCCCGTCCAAACTGGATATTTCTTAGAAACCGGAGCCGAGCCGTAAAAATAAACAGTCAGCTCCTCAAGCCTGGATTTAAGTTTCTTCACTTCTAACACAATGAAATGGGATACTGTAATTGATTTTTAAATAAGTTAGAGATTAAATTGACTTGGTGCTAAATAAATTAAACATGAAATTTAATTTAGTTAATTTAATTTAATTTAGTTATTAGAACTATGTAAATATTTTTTCAGCTAAATAATATATTAAGTCATTAACAAAAAAAAATCATTAAAAGATTTTGTAGGAATCATTTATCTTTTGAATTGTGTATGTCGTGTTTACTTTGTTTGATGCTGAGTTATGGCATTTTGTTTTTTACTTTGCATTTAACTAATTTCGTAGTAAACTAGGTGTATTAAATTTTTTTGTATTAAATTTAAACTAGGTCGTATTAAATTAGGTGTGGTAATTAATTGAGTGCTAAAGTAAACTTGACTTTTGATTTTCAACATAAAAGAAAAATCTTTGGGCTGGATGATTTTAACCCAAACTTAGATTTTAGTTAAGATTAAAAACATTAGGCAAGTTAGGCTTTTTTAACATTTTTATGATTTTTAAAAAACAAATAATAATTATTTTGCTAATGCTTTTTTTTAGTATTTTGAAAATTTTCTGTAATTTATAGATAAACTTACTCAATTTTTATTTACAGAATTATTGATTAATAAAAAGTTGGTAAAGTTACAATCCGTATATGTAAACATTGGATGGTAATCTCCCTAATAATAGATTCACAATAAAAAAGTGTAATGTTAGTAAGAGCATCTTGTGAAAATATATAAGAAACATAAAATGTTGTATTTGAATTGACCTCACTAAAAACAACCTCTTTAATACCATATATTTACCCAAACTTGATATGAATTATAAGGTTTAATTTACTGATATTGATAATGTAAATATATTACTATCAATATAACTAAATTTAAAAAAAAAATTACATTTTAAAATCAACAAAATCATTTTTGAGAATATCTTTATCCATCAAGATTTCACTTAAAAGATTGTGGTTTAACCACATAAATCTGGTCTTTTTGATTAAAAAAAAATTAATAAAAAAAATGCATTTAAACATTATTCATTGTGAACATATACACAACTTAGATTGATGAAAACCACATACTCAATAAATTCTTAATTCAAATACTTTAACAATTAGTAAATCAAAAACATGAACACTTTAATTAAATTAATTTTTTAATAAAATAAATACCCTTCCATTAGATTTAACTTTCTTTCAAAACCTTGATATAAAAATACATTTATAGTAAGTAAATATTATTTTTTAAAGATATTATAGTAGTAATATCTTTCAGAAATAATATTTATACTTAAATTAGTAACCATATTTGTTAATCTCTAAATAACATTTAGGATTTTAAGGATTACTTTTTAATATTCCTAAAAAAAAACATCTTTTTTTCTAGGAATATTAAAAGTAAAAGAGAAAAAGGTTTTTCATAGATTACTTTTAGTTTAATTTAAATTGTTAAATTTTATTTAGATTATACGATCAAGTTTTATGATTTAAGATTTATGCCTCCATTATCTTTATAATTTGAGTCATGTAAAAATGGTCACCTTTGTGTTGAATTTAAAATAAAAAACCAAGTCTAAAATAAATACTAAAGAAAAATATTTTATAAATAACCTATATAAAGTAATCTAAATAAAATCTATATAAAATAATCTAAATAAAATAATCTATATGAAATAATCTAAATAAAAAATCGTCTAACAGTTTTAAAACAGTTTTAGAGAAAATATTTTGAAAAAAAAGTAAGTATTAGTAAAAATTTACAAAAAATTTACCAAATTTTTTTTAGATGAACAACTAATACTCTCAAAAAAATTACATATTTCAGAAGATTTAATATTTTCTGGTAAAGTAAAACTATGTGCAGGCTAATAAAAATAGGGAAAAATTTTATATTCATATTTAAATTTTATTTTTAATATATGTATTTAATACCAATTAATATTTAAGCAAACCTTATTTAAAATAGATTTATTGAATTTAGGCAACACAAACTTTTTTAATGTGATTCATTTTAAAGCCTTTCAAAAAAAAAAAAAGTAAACATTTGATTCTTGATAAGTCTTTGAACCATTTATCCTTTTTAGAAAATAGCTTTTTTTTTACTTTCAAGAAAAGTGTTGTTGTGGGTAAAATAAAATTTGATAAAAAAATGGTGCCATTAGATAAATTATTATTAAACTATTTATTGCTGCTATTATAACTACTATAAGAACAACACCTAAAAAGCAGAAAACATAAGGTAAAAGAACTTGTTACATACAGCCCGGTGGGAAATCGGCTAGCGAATTGCTAGCGATATTCGTTACGATTAAGACAGCGATTTGGCCACGAGGATTGTTAGCTTTATAAGCTAGCGATCCGCTAGCAAAACAAGCTAGCGAATAGCTAGCGATATTCGTTACGAATAAGACAGCGATTTTGCCACGAGGATCGTTAGCTTTATAAGCTAACGATCCGCTATCTAAACAAGGTAGCGAATAGCTAGCGATATTCGTTACGATTAAGACAGCGATTTGGCCACGAGGATCGTTAGCTTTATAAGCTAACGATCCGCTAGCTAAACAAGTTAGCGACAAGTCGTAACGATAAAGACAGCGGTATGGCCACGAGGATTGCTAGCTAAACAAGCTAGCGATACTCGTTACGATAAAGGCAGCGATATGGCCACGAGGATCGCTAGCTAAATAAGCTAGCGAATAGCTAGCACAAAGTCGTTACGATAAAGACAGAGATTTGGCCACGAGAATCGTTAGCTTTATAAGCTAGCGATCCGTTAGCTAAACAAGTTAGCGACAAGTCGTTACGATAAAGACAGTGGTATGGCCACGAGGATTGCTAGCTAAATAAGCTAGCGAATTAAATAGTCGTTACGACAATGACATTGATTTGGCTAGAAAATCTCGGCTAGGTTAGAAGATATGCTCAAAGAATAGCGTGCTATATTTTTCAGGGAGTGAATTATAACCATTAAAATAAGATTGCATTTTATAACAAATTAAATACAAAATGTTAATACTTGTTTCCATAAAAAGTTATAAATGTTAAAGCCATTATAAAATGTTAAAAGAAAAGTTATAGATTACTTTTGAAAAATAAAAAGTCATTAACAACTAAATGATTTTGCCTAAATTAAATTAATCATTTCAAAAGATATTTAAAAAGATAATAGAATAAAATTTCTGTCAAATTTTAGTTTTTTTATAAATCTTTATCAATTTTCGAAAATAATTGCTACAAAAGTTTTAAACAAATAAAATATAAAAAAAAAAAAAAGTCAATAAAAAATAATGGAACAAATAAACAAAAAAAATAAGTTAATTGGAATTACTACATGAGTCAGTGTTTAAATTTCTTTTTTTCTAACAAGACTGTGTATTTGTATATCACTTGTTAAAGAAGAACTTCTCTTTCTTGCAGCAAAATAACGATCTTTAGACTTTTTCAAGTGTTTCGTAATTATTGTAGTCATACTGGATTCAGTGGCAGTTGGAAATAAACAGTAAGCTGCATCAAAAATCAAACTTTCAACTGGTCCTATAAGCTTACGCTTTTTATCTGCACCAGTTCGATTAATGCTGCAGCACAGCTTGTCTGTTAAACAAGTTTTTAAAGCATTTTTTAAAAAGTCACTTACATTTCTCCCACCAATTGGCTTTAACTTTCTGCCAATGATATCTATATCATTAGAGTTAATTATTTTATTTTCTAGTGAGTCAAACTCTTCAACTGAATTAGCTGATAAATAATCTATGTTATTATTTTCTTTATTACCATGATTAGTGTCTAAAATTGAACGCATGGAACGCATTTCTGTTTCCAACCCTCAAAGTTTTCTCTACATGGAGTTTACTATAAATTGAATGCCTTCAGCAGTATTGAGTTCAACATTTGCTTTCCTAATAAAGTTATTTATTTGGTCTATCCCAGTTTTTTGAGATGGTAAAGAAAAGGAAGAAGATGAATGCAGTAACGGTTGAACTTGTGAAACAGACTGCATTTCTGATGGAAACACTATCTATGTAACTGGCAAGTCATCTACTTGATCCATTGAGGCAGAGACGGACAAAAAGTTCTAAACAAGATTAACAATGATTATAAATACATTCACAATATTCTGATTATATTATAATTTTTTTTTTTTTAATGAAAAAATGGTAACTAAAAAAAGTAAATAAACCATAAAAATGAAACAAAAAAAAATTATTATTTTTACGAACGGGACAAAAGTTTAAAATGTATACTGAATCGGAATCAGGAAGCTTTGGTGGCTCCCACAATGGAAATGATGGTAAAGGAGGTTCTTCAAAGATACATTTTTTTTTCTCTTTCTGTTTTGTTGACTTAAAGGAGTTTTCTTGTGTTTTTTTTTTGATGTATAAAAATCAACTTCTACTTCTGATTCTGCAGTAAGAATATGCTAAAAAAAATAACTTTTTTAATATACATACAATCATAGCTTTATACAATATACATATCATAGATCGTTCAGGCAATATTTTAAAAATCCGGAAATTTGTTTGGGTAAAATACCCGGAAAATATTTTCTCTTATTTTCCTCTTATTTTTGCTTATAGCTGAGTTTTTTTTTTTTTTTTTTTTTTTTCAAACATTTCTTTATTTTTTTTGAGTAATGAGTGAAAAGCTTATAAAACAAATAGATGTATTTAAACTTTTATGTATAGAAAATGTTTTAGATCCAGCAAAAAAAAAGTTACGAAAAATTTCCAGAATTCTGGAAATATCCAAAAAAAGGTTAATCCTTGACATATACAAAAATCTGTTACTAAAAAAGGACAAAAGAAATCATAGTAAATACAGCTCATAATCAACTCAACTTTACCTAAGTTAAAACCCCACCTCTGGGCAAGTTTTGCGACATCGGTTGGGAAGGCGACGTGAACTTCCTATTAAATGCCCTTCCGCGGTGCTCTGTGATAAGACCGTAAGGACTTCTTGGGGCACCTTAATCAATTTGAAATTAAAAAAAAAAAACAATTTATGCAATGCTTTGTGCATTGATTGCAATAAAAATAATTTATTGAGTTAGTTTTAAAATACTCACATTCAAAAGTGGAATGCTCTGCCTTTTGTTTTGACCCACACGATCAATAAGTTTGAGGAGTCCATTTTTAGGGGTAAATTTTTTTTTCAATACAAAGTTTTGCATTTTTTGAACAAGCGATTTTGTATCAATTCCAACTAAAACGTATAAAATAAAATAAAATACAATTTTATAGATTAATTTACTTTAAAAAAATGTTACTACTGAAACACTCCTTATTTTTTAATTCCAACAGGTGTATAAAATACTTATCTGTAATATGCATGCAGCATTTACACAATCCTTATGTATTGCCTTTATTTGAAGATCGTCCTCCGTTAATGTTTGACCACGAGATCTCCAATCATCCATAGACCAATTTTTTAGCTTCTCTGGCATTATTATGTCACAATTTTTTAATTCTAGAACTTCACTGTCACAGTACAGATAAACAATATAATTAATCTAAAGCAAAATATTTGTATAATCTAACATAAAATTTATACATTTATTATTTAGAAAATATGCAGATATTGAAGTTTAAATAGTATAAAGACTTCATACGAATATATATATATATATATATATATATATATATATATATATATATATATACATATATATATATATATATATATATATATATATATATATATATATATATATATATATATATATATATATATATATATTTAAATCAACACAAAAATGTTTACAAAATTTAAAAAAACTAATCAAGTCCTGTAAATATCTTTAAACATTAGTTTAATTTACAGACCAATGGGATAATTAAAAAGTAGTTTTCCCTACAAAAAATCATAATACATTTTCGAACGGGTGTAACATTAGATACATGTGTGCGACTTTTCTGATAATATCCAATTCTAAGGACTTTTGATGAGTATGGAAATGTATACAGTGGCTTCACATAAGATAAAAGAATTCCAGATATATGTAAACTATAGATACTTGTACTTGTGCATAAACAATGGAACCATCAGCAATAACAAAAGCACAATCTGGCGAATCATTAGAAAGCTTTACAGAGTTCAAATGATTAGTAGTTACTGATCGAAGATCATTTAAGCAAACAACTGCATGTTGAAAAATATTTCTACCTGTTTTAATTCGTCTTTTCAATAAACCCAACATATTTTCAAATTGAAATGCAGAAAATGAGTCCAAAGGTCCAAATTTTGCTGCAAATGAAGCTAGATGAAGTAACACATGCACATTATAAACCATAGATCTCTTGCTAAATAATATAGGCATAAACTCAACAAACTTTTTAACACATTCAGATGCGATACCATAATAAGCAAAAAATTCATCAAAAGCCAAAACATACAAGCTGAAGTGCAATGTAATAAAATGGTCATAATTCCGATTTGGCAATTTATCATGTAAGAGAAATGGTCCAAGATATAAAACAAACTGTCGAAATTCAGAGGCTTTCCAGTTTTTAAATTTAACCAAAGAACTAAGTTTTCTGTGGAATTCTGATGGTAAATACTTTCTTATATCATCAATTTCAGCGGATAATTTTATGAGTAAATGTTCTGAAAGTCTACAAGATAAATTTAGGAAAGGCACTTTAGTAAAATAATATGTACATAACTTTTTCACCACACCTTGGAGTACCAGATGCATATATTCTGGAGGACATAACGATTGCAGTCCACTTAATTGAGGAATATCCAAAAGAGGTGAAGGACCATGCCGATTATTTTCTGGTATATTTTTATAACTTTCATCAGAACGGGGTGTACAATGCTGATCTGTAAAAATAATACGATTGTAACAATACTCACCTTTGATATTACAGTACACACATCCGTAGTATGCATTGTGATTGAAAATATTAAGAGCAAATGAACGTGCAGGTGTATCGCAAATAAAGTCAAAAAAAACCGTTTGTAGTCCTTTCAAATCAAAAGGAACACTCAAAGTTTGCAACTAATCAACCAGCTGTTTAAGATAAACGTTCAAATTAGGCTTTTCAACACCGCAGTGCAAAGCAACAGGAAGTCCACCAATTTGATTGTAATCTCTAAATGACATTAGAATTGGCCAAAAAGTAATTTTAGAAAATTTAAAAACAGGCAAACCATCTAGATTAAAAAATAGCGGTAACTTTACTATGTCACTGTTGCCATCTTTATTTTTTAAATTTAACTCTAAATTACGATGGTCCATACAATACAATAAATTGTCTTTCACACCAATATATGACATTGAACTTTTTCCTTCAATTCTTTTAACCTAATTTTTAGACTGGTTGTAGGTTCCTGACTTAGCTTTTAGTGTAATAACAGATAGTATGTTTAATAACTTTAAATAATGTATGTTTAATAACTTTAAAAGAGCTTCAATAGCATTTCTAGTCGAATAATATCTTAAATAAAAATTTAAAAGCTTTTGATTTATGTCAAAGCATTTTGATGTCATGCCTATGTCATCCTCCTTATCAGATGACTCATCTGAACTATTTACATCGTCAAACTCAAATGAAATATAATCATCGCCCTTATCAGATGACTCATCTGAACTAATCTCATTGCTAAATTCTAACGAAACATCATTATTATAAATTGCATTACATTCATTACCATCAAAAATTTCATTTTTAACTGCTTTCATGTTAGCATCTTCAATTAAAGATACTATAGCATTTTCAAAACCTTTTCGACGAGCTGTTCTTAATGAGCTGTTGAACAAAAAATTTAATTTTTATAAACAAAAATTATATATATATATTAGTGTTCGGCACAAATTCAAATAGTTTGATCAAATATGCGTCAAATGTTTGAAATGGCCAAATTCAAATCTTCCTATTTTGAATTTAGATCAAATTCAAATCTTTCCAAGATTTGATGTATATTTGAACGTTATTTAACTTATTTCATTTATTAATTTTAGTTATCTGAATCTATAAATTTTATTCATATTGCAGCATTTGTTACTATTTCTCACACATTACAGCTTCTTTTATTCTTTTTAATCCAACCAAGACTTCAAGCACTGGCAAGCTTGAATGGTATCTGCAGAGAGAAGATTTCTTTTGTCAGTAATAAGATTTTTTCCTAATGAAAAGAGCATTTCTGATGATACAGATGTAGCAGGAATGGCCAGGTAATCTCTGGCCACTCTGGATAGGTTTGGATATTTGTCAGATCGAGATTTCCACCAAAGTAATATGTTGCTATTATTGCCGCCATCTAGCTTACTTGTATCATTACAATAGTTTTCAAACTCATTACATGGGTTTGATGAAACACGCGATTTGAACGGGGTATATTTTGAAACGTTTTGAATGCTTGTAGCAGTTGTAATATTGCTTGGGGCATAATTGATTTGATGTTCACAATTGACTTTGTCCATAATCTTTGTATACGACTCGCTGTTTGCGCCCTTATCATTTTTGTAATATTCAATACCAAATCTTGGGTCCAGGACAGTGCAGATAGTAAAGCAGTCACTAGTCAAATTATATCTTGAAATTTTTGCGAACGCTGCAACTGTATAGCGGTGTAGATTATCTTCAGGGTTGGTTTTTGTGGTCATCCATTCAGTAATGTGATCCAAAAAAATATCGAAGAGAGGAACCACCAAAGACAATGTGGAATATGAATCACAACTAATGAGCTGGGTAAATTCCTGGAATGGTTCAAGATACAAAACAATTGTTTCAAACCTGTTCCAAACATCTGGTGAAATTGATAGACAACAGTCTGGATTGTTTGCAGTTGAGTCAAAATCGCAAAAATACGCAATGAAACCAACTTTTAATTTCATTGCTCGTTTAAGCATATCAGCTGTTGAGTTCCATCTTGTAGGGACATCAAGTATTTTTTTAAGGTGCAATTTGATTGCTGGAAACCTTTGAACCTTAAATATGATTGAGGACTGGATCGGATTTTTTTAATTCCTGTTCTAAGTTACAATCCAGCTAACTTAGTATTCATTGAATAGATCTGGAGAATAAACGATTGGTGTCATTATCATGTCATCTAAACGTCGTTGCTTTGGTTCTCTGTCCCCAAGTAATTTGCTTTTGTGTTGAGAATTTAAATGGTTCATTAGATTTGTTGTCCCACCTTTATTGTAAGCATACTTGTTCTTGTGCTTTGGACAATGCTGGCATATGGCCTTGGTTTTGTCATGCTCATCAACTGTGAAATGATCCCATACAACTGATTGTGAACGTTTGGTGGTTTTTGTAACAGAAGAAGATTCGGGTTCTGGATTATCCGACATAATTAGGAATGTATATTTGATTTCTTTCAAAACAATAGTTTGGTTAGGGGTACTAATTAATCATTCAATCAATCAATCAATATATATTTCTGAAATAGATACATTTCAAGGTTGTTTACAAATAGTAAATATACTAATATTAAGTAAACACCTAATGAAAATGATTAAAATAATAATGGTTTAAATAATAAAAATAATATTAATAATAATGATAACAATAATAATAATTATATATAAGTCACTTGTCTTTATAAATACAATAGCTACATAAACAAAGTTAGACAGTTACAAACAGTTACAACTGATAAAACGTAAAAGTAAACAATGACATATAGCAACTATTATAATGAAAAACAAGGAAAAATAATTAATGAAAATAAGAATAACGAATATTAAAATAGAAATAATCATAATATAATTTAAAAAAAAAAAAAAAAACATACATACATAAACAGATCAAATTTACAAAAACAGCTATAGTTACAGCAAACAATACAAACACAATAGCAACAACAACACAAGTTTTCACAAACATACTACAAACAAAACGGCAAACTTAAACCGACAAAAGAAAGATTAACAAATAAATAAATTAGGAAATCTACCTGAAACCTGGAAATATGAAAATAAGTTATAGTAAAATTAAAAAAAAAAATTCTTTGCTTTCAAGCAAGCCATTATTATATTTTTTTATTATTTTCTTTTTTCGAATGATTGTTTCTTTCTCTGAATGTTTTTCGATTCGTTATTGTTTTACTTTTTCCATTTTTATTGTGGTTAAATTGTATTTGCAATTTTTTCTTTTCATTTTTACATATATTTTTTTCTACGTTTTTTCTTTTAATCTTGTAATTTGTTTACATTTCTTTTTTTTTTTCTTTCTCTATGCTCTTTACTTTCTCTTTAATATTAACAAACTTTAATTAAAAACTCTTTTTTTTTTTTTTTTTTTTTCCGTTATTGAAAGGCGACCGCCATTCCGGAAACCACTGCAAAGACCCCGGAATAAAGTGATATATATGTTTGCGGGCCTGTAAAATTTGGCGTTTTTTTTCCAAACGCAAAAATTGAGAACAAAGTGAATATTTGAAAATCAAATCCTAATCCTCCCGATATTTGTCAAATCAAATTCAAATCTATCCCCTCAAAGAACAGTTCAAATTCAAATCTTTAAAGGTTTGACGTATATTTGATTTTGCCGAATACTAATATAAATATATATATATATATATATATATATATATATATATATTTATATATATTTATATATATATATATATTTTTATATATATATATATATATATATATATATATATATATATATATATATATATATATATATATATATATATATATATATATATATATATATATATATATATATATATATATATATATATATATATATATATATATATGTATAACTCTAACCCTGAAAGTTAAAATGTTTGGTATAGTAATTATTTCCTCTTATATAAATTTTATTATTTATAGTTAACTGACCACGTGAATCTACCCTTACCAACATCTTATTTCCACGAGTCCTGAACAGTGGGCCGAAACTACAACTGTATAAAAAAACTATCGACATTCCGTGCTAAAATATAGATAGCTAAAAAAAAGTTGCGATATGTAGCAATTAAATAGCTATAGCCTTTTTGTAATCTTTTAGCTAGCTTAAACGCTACTGTATTAGGCACTTCAACATCTTTAGAAAAAATGTAAAGTGAAAACAAAACAAACTTCATTAGTTTGAACTAAAAATCAACAGTTAAAAAATAACGAACTTATCGTTTTATTATAATTAGTTTAAAATTTATTTAAATTTTAAACTACAAAATTAAAGCTTTTTTTTTATGATTTTTGAGGTTTTCAGCAATTTAACGTTTTTAAGAATCGCATCAACGTTTTTGCTTTTATACAAAAGTATAATTCAATATACTAAATACAATCCCGTCATATATATATATATATATATATATATATATATATATATATATATATATATATATATATATATATATATATATATATATATATATATATATATATATATATATATATATATATGACGGGATTGTATTTAGTAAATTAAAAACACTATCTAAGTTTAATTATAAATAATAATATTGTATTTAGTAAATTGAAAACACAGATCTTTGTTTTTAATTTACTAAATACAATATTATTATTCATAGTTAAACTTTACTAAATAAAATATAATTATTTATAGTTAAAACTTACCACGCTCATCTACCATCTTACCAACATTTTATTTCCACACGTATGGATCATTGCGCATAAACTACAACTGTTTAAAAAACTATCGACATTTCGTGCTAAAATATAGATAGCTTAAAAGCCGCAATATGTAGCTAAAGACTTTTCGTTATCTTCTAGCTAGCTAAATCACAACTATATGCAGCTATCGACATTTCGCATTCATATCGGTAGCTAAAAAGCTGCGATATGTAGCTGTCGACATATCGTAATAAAATCCTTACTTTTAAAGTTCAATTATTTTTAGCATTATTTGTAGCTAGCTAAAAAGGCTAACAAATATGAAACTAGCAATATATTGTAACAAAATCGTTGTCAATAAAACTGCATTATATAGCTAGCAAGTAGCTATCGATTTGTGGCTACCTTGTAGCTTGCTACAAAGTTTCAATATGTTACTAGCGATAAATCATAATAAAATCGCTGTCAATAAAACTGCTTTTTATAGATAGCAAGTAGCTATCGACTTGTGGCTACCTTGTAGCTAGCTACAAAGCTACAATATGTAACTAGTGATAAATCGTAATAAAATCGCTATCTAAAACTGCGATATGTAGCTATCAACTAGCTATCAATTTGTAGCTATCTTGTAACTAGCTACAAAGCTACCATACGTAATTTGCAATAAATCGTAATTAAATCGATAGCTAAGAAGCTTTGATATGGATCTATCGAATAGCTGTAGATACATCGCTTAAGCTTAAGATCAGCCTATAATCGTTTAGGAATCAATAAATTAAACAAATGTAATTAAAAATAAATGAAACTGTAACATTAAGATAAATAACGCTGCCTCTTTTTTAAAAAAACATCTGGTCAATTGTATTTTAGTAATTACTAAAATACCATTCATAACCCTGACTGATGCATTAATGCGATTTAATAATATTCAGTTTCCCTAATCAACTTCAAAAAATAATGAAATACTCATATCCGACCTCAGTCGGATGCCTAAGAAAAAACTTTATTTCATCAATTGTAAATGGCTGAGCATATGTATAAAAAAACATATTTAAACTTAGCTTAAACTTTTTTAACTGACTTGTCAAAAAATAACAAAATAAAATATTTATAAATTATGTTAGTGTACTCTACAAATAGAGTGCATAATGTTCTTATAGAACAGAGTAATAACAAATTAGCTGAATTATCTAATTTTTTATTTGAAAACCTGATTTTTTTTCTGCAGGTTCATCAGAAAGAATGTCTAAATATCAAAAAATTCAAGCAGAAAGTTGGGAAATATTAGCTGTTTGTAATGCTAGTGTTTACAAAAAAAAAATTGAAACTTATACCTACTTTAAACTTCAGCAGGAAGCAAGAAGTTAAGCTCTTGCCTACATTCCAATTTAGGTCTCTTGCAAAAATTCTAACTTTGTTACAAATAAAAACCACTTTTTTTTTATTTTGTTTTTAGATATTGATTAGACAAAATAAAAATTCATAATAGAGAAAGATGGACTAAAAGATTTTTTTTGTAAAAATTTTA
Source organism: Hydra vulgaris (assembly GCF_022113875.1). Lineage (NCBI taxonomy): Eukaryota > Metazoa > Cnidaria > Hydrozoa > Anthoathecata > Hydridae > Hydra > Hydra vulgaris. The sequence continues at coordinate 523,073 of NC_061160.1, read as the reverse complement.
TTTTTTACGCAAAAAAAATAAATAAAATTTTTACAAATTTTTACAATTTTTTTTTTTTTTGCGTCACAGTCTCTAGTTTTTATTATATTATAACTATAGAAATGATTTTAGCTTTAAAAATGCCTAACAACTTGTTAACCTTATAAATTTTTCTATATTAAAATAATCATTTTGTTTTGTAATTTTAGTAATATAAATAAAAATAATTATTACAGAAAAAAAAAAAGTATAAATTTGTTATAGAATCAGTAAAAACAATTTGTCAAACAACTAATGTTATTTATAGATAATTGGATAATTTGTGTGAAAGACCAAATAAAACACTACAGGTAATTTTAAATAGAATATTTCATAAATTTTCAGGTGTTAAATACTGTGTGTTATCACTTAAACAATAGAAACATTAAAGTCAAATTTTTCATCAAATAAGTAAAATGCTAAAGATTAATGCAGAATATTATGCATATATATTTGAAATTGTACATTACAAGCATATAATGATGGTAATAAGTATAAAATCAAGTTTAATAAAATTTAATAAACAATACGTTTCAAGAAAAACAGATAGCTTGCACAAAAGAATGAAAGATCTCGTAAAAATATCTTTAGACAAGTAGGTCGCCATGTTTATTTTAAGAGAGCAATGCTCTGCTTTTGCACTTGTTTACTCTGGCTTGGATTAAAACAATTTATTAAATGAAAAAAATTGAATTAATTTTTAAATGCAGATGTAAAAAGATTTAAAAATAAATATAAATGCAGATATAAAAATAAATATTTTTTTTAAAAATAAATGTCTAAAATAAACCTACTTTAGTTCGAAATAATTCTTTTTATAATGATTTTTTTTAAAAATAATATAGTGATTGTAACCTCCTGGTTACAATATAGGACAGCTACAGCTGTTACAAAATTATTAATAAAGTTTCCGTCAAACTTTTTTTCTATGATTAGAAATTTTTGATATTCAGATAGTCTTATTGATGAAAATGCATAATAAAAAATAGCCTGTCGAAGATGAAGAATATATATACTTTTTTGAAAATTTATTAATAGAACCTATAAAAATAAGGATTAAATATTGTGTTAATTTTTAAAATTTTTTTTTTGTAAAAAAGTTAAGAATCACAAAGAAGTTTTTATTTTCTTACGTTGATTTCCATCCTTCTGGAAAACCGTGTTTGACGACACCCAATCATGTTCGCCTTTTCATCAGGTTCGCTAAAAAAAAAATCAAACCATGCCGTCGCATAAAATAAGAAGGGAATGGAAGCTTTCAAATGGACGTCAAGCATTTGCATCACCTGTGGGTGATGCAAAACTAATAGTGTACAATATGTTATGGAAAACTAATAGTGAACAATATGTTATGGAAAAAAAGCTGTTCTAAAACCGCGACTTACCAAACTCATACAAACAAAAAGCAAAAAGGTTTTTGCTAAAACGTTAACAAATGGTCTTCGAAAAAATAAAGAAGATTAATGTTCAATGATGAGATTAATATCGAGGTTGATAACCAAAAAAACCAAACTATAATTCACAGGCAGCCTTCAGAAAAATATTATCTTGATTGTATCGTTCAAAGAACAAAACAAGGTATTAAGTCAATTGGAATATGGTGCTGCATAAGTAAATTATTTGATGATTATTTTGTTATTACAAATCAAATTATTGTTTTTTCAAATCAAATTATGTTAAATCAAATTATTGACTCTACTCTATTTATTATGTCGATTTTTTAAATAACAACTTGTTACCATCAATTGATATACTTAAGAAAACATTTCATTTAATTTTCAGCAAGATAATCCACCATGTAACAGGGCTAAAATTGTCTCTGAATGAGCCCTGAGGAGTCGTGCAATATTTTACCAACAATACTTAGAAATGTTCCCAAACATATATTAAAAAATTTCATAGACTCAATGCCAAATCGTATAATTGAGTGCTTATAAATTCATGGTAGAAATATGCAGTATTAGGTAAAAATTACCTTTTTTTTTTCTGTGGTACTCAACTTTTTCACAAAAAAAAAATTTAATAAAATCAACACAAATTACTTAGTCCTAATTTTTATAGGTTCTATTAATTAATTTTCGAAAAAAAAAATTTTTTTTTCTTTTTAATATGAATCCAAAAAAAAAGTGTGTGTGTGTGTATATACACACTCACACACACTCACATATATATATATATATATATATATATATATATATATATATATATATATATATATATATATATATATATATATATATATATATATATATATATATATATATATATATATATATATATATATATATATATATATATATATATATATATATATATATATATATATATATATATATATATATATATATATATATATATATATATATATATATATATATATATATATATATATATATATATATATATATATATATATATATATATATATATATATATATATATATATATATATATATATATATATATATATATATATATATATATATATATATATATATATATATATATATATATATATATATATATATATATATATATATATATATATATATATATATATATATATATATATATATATATATATATATATATATATATATATATATATATATATATATATATATATATATATATATATATATATATATATATATATATATATAACAACCCTTGGAATCAGGAAAAATGATGTTGGCAGAAAATTGCTGATCTCAAAATGTTAGAGGTCTTTAGAGTATATAACTTTTTTAAATTTTTAGTATATATTTTTTCACTGAAAGAACAATAATTTTTTCACGAAAAGAATAATAATAACAAGAAAAAGGTCCTTTATTTCTGAATTTGGGTTGTGCTCAAATACTGTTGGTGCTGTTAAAATGATCTAAAATAGCCCTTCATATATATATATATATATATATATATATATATATATATATATATATATATATATATATATATATATATATATATATATATTTATATATATATATATATATATTTGTATATATAAATATATATGTATGTATATATATATATATATATGTATATATATATATGTATATATATATATATATATATATATATATATATATATATATATATATATATATATATATATATATATATATATATATATATATATATATATATATATGTTCCTTTGACACGTATTACATAACGTAATACATATATATATGTTCCTTTGACATGTATTACATAATACAATATAAAGTATATATACTTTATATTGCAATATATAAAATGTCTTTCATTAGCAAAATCGAACATCTCAGAGATTCAACTTACGCAATACATTTGACTGTACTGTTGATAAACGAGAAACTTTTTTTTAACTATGTGAAAAAAAATAAAACCAAATCACTTACTATAAACCCAAATCACTTACTATAAGTAGGTGATTTGGTTTTAAAGTAACTAATTTGGTTTAAAAACAAAAAAAAACCGCCACGTAAAGCTGAGCAATTACTGTGTAAATTGCTTAATTTTACGTGAATAAAAATATGAGGAAAACTGTTAAAATTTTAAAATTAATTTACACAAAGCTGACCAACTACTGAGTAAAAAAAGTGTTCATTTTTATTCACCTGGCCTAGTATGATTAGCTGTAATGTGACCAATAGCATTAACAAGTTTCCTAATGTTACCAAAAAATAAAGGTATTACCTTGATTCATGCTCTTTTCCTAATCTGTTAACTTATGATTAATAAAGTAAATTTAAAATCATCAAAATTTACTAATATTAAATCATATTTCTACAGTAGAAAAACTTTAACAATTTAGTAGAATGGCAGAACTAAAGGAATTTAAAAAATATATATAAAAAACAAACAATAAAAACAATAAAAATCTTTAAATCTTTAAAGGTTTTTAATCAAAGTTTCTAAATATAATAGTAATAAATATTTAAACATGATTTTTATTTGCTTTAAACAGGACTGACGATGAAGGCTATAGAGCATGATAACAATTAACAGAACATTGTTAAGATTGAGAGCACTCAAGAAGAGACACAACATAGGACGAGACTTAATTAAATGACGAGGAACACAAGAACAAATTTTAGTAGATGATACCTGAGACGCTAGCTCTTTAAAGCAACTACTATTGTACTATTTGTAGGCATCATATGATGATCCTTAACAGATATGGCAACAGTGTTCCATACAAACAAAGATTAGAGATTTATATTCAAACACAGATTAGAGACAAAGAATAGAATCCAGAGTAAGATATCTGAAGCATGATAAAGAGGTGTCACCCTAGCTAACATTGTCATTGATTTCATATGTGGTTTCTAAGAAAGATCAGAAGTAAGAGATAATCCTAGAAGAAGCAATCTAGATGCCTGGTCGATACCATTCATAGATAAAAAATTATCGAGATTATTGCAATAATGATTAGCTGAAGTTTTATCTGAGTTAAAGATCACCAACCAATGAGAGCGCCATTCCATACTTGGAGTGAAATCAGAAGTTTTAATGGCCCGTTCAAGCAATTAGAGTGTTGACAAGAATCAATAGTGGTATTATCAGAAATTAATGCTACCTTCGATGTGAGCATTTCTTAGAGATCATCATTGAAAACTATAAGAAAAATTAGAGGGCAGAGGATAGAACTTTGAGTCAACCATGACGTTACAATAATGGAAGAAGTCAAAAGTACAAGATGAGTTCTTTATCACTATTATTTTTTAAACAATTAGTCAAATATATAAAATATTTGAAATAATCAAATTTATGAAATATAGAAATAAATTAGAACTTTAGAATATAGCAAAACATTAAAACTTTTCATGAAATCAACGTTTAAAAAAATGCACAAACGAGCAATTTAATTAAAAAGGGGATTCTGTTAACATTAAGTTCAGCATTGGAGATATATGTTAACAAATGTTAATGCATAACATAACAACCGGACCCTACTTGATTCATTAAATAAATAAAGATTAATACTGTTTCAATCCATGAAATGTAAAGTTGAAATAAGTTTCTCACCACTCAAAAATAATCTTTTGCTGATGTACACCAAAATAACCAAACCATAATTAATAAACGTCCACCAAAATAACCATACCACCACGAAAATACAACATAGAGTTGGCTTATAGAATTTTGAAGGCGTTGTTAATAGAAAATAATAGTTTCACATTACAAATCTCCATGCAGTTTTTAACTAATATTCAAAAAATGAAAAACTTCAAGCTTATTATCTAAAGGGTTAATTAAGTAAAGCATATTTATTGCTAGTAAATATTTAATAAATCACCACTACTTAGAAATACTTGTCAACTGAAATTGAATCATCTTATCTTTTGAAACAATTACTTAAAAATTAAGCGTTACAAAACACTATTCTCAAAGATAACAAACAAAAACATCTTAAATTTTCAGTTAAAACGCAGGATGAGGAAGGATTATTATTAAAAAACATACCCCACTTTATATTAGTCTGACATGTAAAACTATATTTAAAAAGTGCTATAGTTTATTAAATTATCATTGTTAAGACATTTACTACAATACTTAATTAAGAATTTATCAAACTACTTGTCCACGACAATAACTATACCATGGTGTTCTACGGTTCTTTTTAGAAAAGACAAAATATGGAATGTTTTCACACATTCTGTGGAACCACTGTTGACAGCAATTACACAGCGCCTTTTGTTTATCTTTCAGCTGATTTGCCGCAGAGTTCCATGGCATTCTACAAATGCAAAAGAGTTCTATACAGATATTCTTTTGAATGCTTTTTTTGCAACCTGCTAACAGTTGAGGGAAAGAAGAAACTTTGTTAACCAGAATATATGTCCCCTCATCTCTGGTATAAAGAATGTTATATTAGCAGGGTTTGTTTTTGTGCTTATAATATGATAAATAAAAGAAATAGCAAAGACACCACAATCTGCCCCATTTGACTGCTGTTGAACCGGTAATACACGAATAGTTTACTTGTTATGTGTGCATTTTATGATGGCACATATCTGTTGCTTTGTATGATGCGCAACTTTACCATGAAATAGAATGTCCATCAAAAAAACCTCACTATGTTTACATCCATATGTTGATATGGCAACCTAGTGACTATGACCATTGTGCAAAACCTGAACAAATGGTATACTGTTGTAAGTATTGAAAGCAAGATTTTGTCCAAGAATAGTGTCTCGCAGACCATTGATGTTTTTGAATTGGATTTTCATCATGTTTTAAAACCTATTTATATTATTATCAGATAGCCATCCATTGTTTGATGTATCTGACAAGTCATTTTGACTTATTTTAATTATTTTTTTTATCTGTATTTGTATTTTCATTAGAACCTGTATATTCATCATTACTGCAAACAATGGGGCTATCTTTAAACTCTAATAAGCTTTCATAGTCTAAAGAAATTTTATTTAATGCTTCAGTTACTACATTTTTTTTCTGGTTTAAATGTTACTTCAATTTTTGAAGCAGCCAATAATTTTTATTTTTTCTCCAGCTCGTTTAAACTTGTACTTTTTCTTTTTGGAGCTGGTAGCTTATGATATTTAACACAACTTTTCTGCGAATGTAGTGTTTTGTCATTATTCAGCAGAAGTGGCATTTTCAATTATGTTACTCAACTCAATGTTTTGACTCAGCATTTTTAATTATGTTACTCAACTCCCTATATGTGTTTTCAAGCAAATTTTCGTCATGGTCAATTGGAAAGCTGAGACTTTTTGATTCACTCAAAAGGCTCCTTATTTATTTACTAGTAATTGATTTCTTTCCTGTATTTCTTTTTTTTGAGCTTCTGCTATCACTAACACTTCACTATTTTCATTTCTGTCAGTACGGGATTCTTTATGCTAATTGTTGGACACTTGCATAAGTAGTTGTATTTAGTTTATCATAAGGTCCTTTGATCTTTGCTTTATCGAATTCAAAATTAATATCTAGTTTTAGAAATGAAGACATTCTATATAAAGGAGAGATTGACTCCCAGTTCCAACACGGATATTTTTTAAAAACAGCAAAAAAATGCTTGCAAAGATAACATGACCTTTTCTAATCAATGCAAGTACAGCTTGGCATTTTGCTTTCATCACCAAAATCTAATACATAATTTTGCTCTGTGTTGTCTTTGTAATATCGCAAAGAAAATTTTCCACACCCCTTAACTTGAACTCCTATAATGTCAATACTCTCAGCAAGTGATTTCTTAACAAAACAATGTTTCATCATAGGTCGAGGGCGATCTATCATCCAATAATCAATATCATCAGCATACCGCATGTATTTAGAACTTAAAAAATGTACTCAATTATAGCTATAAAAAAATGCTTTTGTGATGGAATATCTAGAAATTTATACAAAACAAATATTATTATAATGTTAACATACCTCTCATACTTATCACAAAAAAAACCTCAATTACAACAGTTAACATCCTAGTGAGAGAACTATACCGGTGATTTGAAAGATATTTATGTTTTAGAGTTTTGTGCTGTCGCTCAACACCATTGTTTGTGTTGCAGTTGACCAGAAAACGGTTATGACGAAAAGCTGTTACCCAACGCTGATTATAAAAATATATTTTTTAAAAATCGTGAACTGTTAAATGCAGTTACATGATCAGTCTTGTAGAAGTAAAATAGTTTTTAAAAAATGGAGGTTATTTTGAAATCTCAAACTACTAAGAAATCAAACTTACATGTTTTATTGTGAACCAATATCTTGATATATAATTTCTTAGAGCTTCATGGTTTGTCCAATATGAAGAATTTTTTAAATTTTGTATCGCAGACTCACATATCTCATATCTCAACTGTATACTCAAGTTCATTATCTTTAATAAAACTGTGTGCTTCTTCTAAACTCAATGCAGTTTTAAAAAACGGCATAATCAACTAATGCGAATTACTAAAGACAATATACTATAAATGATACAATTACAATTTTGTAATAGGAGTTAATAAACTTCTTTTATAACTCAGTTTGTAAACTTATAAACTACACATTAAATTGGTTCTATGGTTCCCCATAAAAATAATCACATCGTAATTTATAATATATACAAATAAGAATAGATAATAACAAACTGTATAAAACAAAATTCTTTAATCCATATTCATAATGATGGTAAGAGAAATATTACAGCATTAATGTGACGTTTACAAAATCTCCTTACGACTACGATTTCATTTAACATACCGCGGCTTTATGATTACGACAACCGTTTAAATTTGAAAGCGAGGCGTACTTTTGACTTCTATTATATATTTTTTACCGTATCAAACAGCAAACAATATATAATAGAAGTCAAAAGTATGTATTACAAAATTGTAATTGAATCATTTATTGTATTTTGTCTTAAGTAATTCGCATTAGTTTATTATGCCGCTTTTTAAAACTGCATTGAGTTTAGAAGCACACAGTTTTATTAAAGACCGTGAACTTGAGTATACAGTTGAGATATGAGATATGTGAGTCTGCGATACAAAATTTAAAAAAAGTACAGCCGTCAAAAGGACAAATCATTTAATAGAAGTCAAAAGTACAACTATTAAAAATACAAATCAAAATAGAATTCAGAAGTACAGCTATTACAAACAAAAATCACATAATCAAAGCCAAAAGTACAGCTTAAAAAATACAAATCATGTAATAGAAGCCAAAAGCACAGCTTTTAAATATTCAAATCATATAATTAAAGCCAAAAGTACACCCATCAAAAGTATAAATCATGTAATAAAAGTCAAAAGGACACCTAATAAAAATAAAAATCATATATTAGAAGCAAAAGTACAGCTTAAAAAATACAAATCATGTAATAGAAGCCAAACGTACTGCCATTAAATATTCAAATCATGTAATAGAAGCCAAAAGTACAGCGATCAAAAGTATAAATCATGTAGCGATCAGTATAAATCATCAGCAATCAAAAGTATAAATCATGATCAAAAGTATAAAGCAAAAGTATAAATCATCAAAAGTACAAGTATTAAATATTCAAATCATATAATCGAAGCCAAAAGTACAGCCATCAAAAGTTTAAATCATATAATAGCAGCCATAAGTACAGCCATCAAAAGTACAAATCATGTAATAGAAGTCAAAAGTACAGCTATTAAAAATATAAATAATATAATTGAAGCCAAAAGTACAGTTATTAAAAATATAAATAATATAATAAAAGCCAAAAGTACAGCTATTAAAAGTATAAATAATATAATAGAAGCCAAAAGTACAGCTATTAAAAATATAAATAAAATAATTTTTCATATAACTTGTCACTGTTTTATATAACATATAATTTTCGCTATATTATAGCGATATCTAACAGATATCAACAATTAAAGTAATGCGATAGAATTCGAGATTACAACACGAGTTATATCCCTGTCATCTATTTTATATCGCTAATCATAAATTCTATCTCGGGAAAAACTCGGTTTTAAAAGCCAAAAGTACAGTCAAAAGTACAATTACGGCAACCGTTTATAATTTGAAAACGAGGCGTACTTTTGACTTTTATTATATATTATTTACCGTTTGATACTGGAGATTAATTGATTGCACGTTTTTAAATTACGTCAGAACTCGTTTTACCGTTAAATTTTGATTCGTTTTTTAAACGTTAATTTACGTTATTATTTTGTAATTAATAACTGATGATTACCGAAATGCTCGAAACTTTAAGTACCATTATAATGTTGTTTTTCTTTATTTTATAAATAATATATATATATATATATATATATATATATATATATATATATATATATATATATATATATATATATATATATATATATATATATATATATATATATATATATTGCTCTATTATGATAATATCGAGCACTGTTTTTTGTACAAGCGTCTTGTATTATTATAAGCGTTTTGTATTATTTTTTATTACAAGCGTTTTGTTTTATGTATATATATATATATATATATATATATATATATATATATATATATATATATATATATATATATATATATATATATATATATATATATATACAATATATATATATATACAATATATATATATATACAATATATATATATATACAATATATATAGAGAGAGATATATACATGTATACATATATTCATACATTTGTGTACATTATATACATATAATTGTGTGCATATATACAAATATACAAACATTTGTGTACATACATACATATATTTGTGTATGTATATTTATATACAACAGTGTCATAAAAAAAGTTGTCCAGCTTGTTATTTCATTTTTTGATTTCCTGGATACCAAAGACTAAAAATGAATAATGATATATAGTCAAAAAATGTTTCAAGATACCCATTCCAGATGGATTGCCTTCGTAAAAAAATTATAAAATACTTATTTTAAACCAAGGAAAATTGTTAAACAAAAAACTAGAAATGAATTTCTAAATATTGACATAAAAAATATACAAGATAACACATAAAAAAAAGACTTATCTAACTAAAACTTGACCTTTAAAAAATTACTATATCTTACCAATGACATTGTCAACCAAAATGTTTTTAAGGTGTTCAGGATCATTTTTCCGGAGGCACAAGTCATCATATTGTGTTTTTATATTTTTAGTTAATCTTGTTCTTGGTCCAGCCATGTTTTTATTTATTAAAAAATATGTATGTTTAAAGAAATCTTGTTGTATTTATTGCTATTATTTTTTTTTTTACAAAAATAATTGGAATAAATACTACATAAATAAACAAAAAATATTGATACATTTTTTGCCATTATCAATGCAAATCTTTGATAATGGCAAAAAAACTACAACATTTATTTCTCAACAATATTTTTTTCTAAAACATACTTAAGACTTAAGTATGTTTTAGAAAAAAATATTGTCAAAATCTGCCTCTTGACAAGAGACAGATTTTGTCATAAGTAAAATAAGAGCAATTTGATTTTTTTATTTATTTTTACCTTGTAAAAATACCTCATTTCCATATGCTTCCACATTACGAATGGCATATAGGTTTTGATCATATACATCAAGTTCAAGTTTAGTATAGCTTGATTCCTTTGTTAATTCTATTGCTTTAACAATTTTAGATACACTCAAAAACTCGGGTGGCACTAGCTGGTGCCCTCCTTTAAATTCTTTTAAGAACCTCAGCCATAATGAACCAAGAGGGTTCTTCTCCCATAGTTGAGACTCAAACTTAGGTAGCTCTAACAAAATAATTTCGATTCCTTCTAAAACTATGTTTGGATTGTTAACATTAACATGTTTGTAGTTGTGAAACCAGTCAGATGAATTTTTTTTAAAATGCAGTTAATTATACCTATTACGTATACAGGGCAAAGGTTGCCGTAGCCTTTTGATGACTCTAATTGCTGGACGTATGCTTTGGATGCTCGAAATAACAGCCTTTTTTCAAAATATTTTGTCCATAAAATTTGCATTTCAATTATGAAAATCCTTCCGTTCTGATCAGTGCACTTTACATCAACTATTGTATTTTTCATCCAAGGAATTTGGGGTGTTTGCTCTAGCGTTAAATATGATACGCCTTTAATCATATTATCTCTAGGTAAAGGTAGTATATTATTTAAAAAGCTTTAAATCACTTCTGGATTAGAGCCAAATATTATTTTGAAAACAACATCGGTTTTAGGATCAAGAAATTTAGATGCCATAACACTAAAGTTAACTTATTTTGCTAATTTGCTATGGTTATTGGGTTAGTGCAATATCTTGTCGTTCAAAAGTACAATTCCGATCATACTAAAGTGGCAGACCTGGAAAAATGTTTACGCATGCGTAATTTTCGTGTAATTTAAAACCATATTAAAACATAAAAATCGCTTCGTGCGCCAGCTTAATTTCATTCAAAAATACATTTTTGTTTTAAATGCTGTTATAAGCTATTCATTGTATTGCCTTTCTTTATTCTTAGAAAAAAAAAATGTATATGCATATATATATACATATGTATATATATATATATATATATATATATATATATATATATATATTATATATATATATATATATATATATATATATATATACTTATTTAGTTCATTTTTAAATTCGTATATTAATGTCGTTCAAAAGAACATGTTTGTAATAAATGCTAATAATAATTGCATTTAAAACAAAAATGTACTTTTAAACAACATTATAACATTAGTAATAGTATTAGACACATAACAGTATTAGGTGCTATTCATTATATTGTCTTTTTTTATGTTCATGATCTTAAAATTTGTATAACAATGGCATAATGTCGTTCAAAAGAACATGTTTGTATTAAATGATGTTATGTGCTATTCATTATATTGCTTTTCTTTATGATAAGGTTATTAAACAGTATAAAAAATGTCTAATTTAAATTTTTGTATTAGTTCTTGAAGAAAGCTGCTATTTTGATTTAAAACAGTGGGTAAGATATTTTTATATCTTATGTGATTATGGTGACCTACACTTATGACACAACTTGTATTATGCAAGAGTATAATTCTTAGGAGCTTGCTTCGCGTTCAGAGGTTAGCTATTTCAAAGACCATAAAAAGCTGGATCCGCCTCTAATCTATGTACATTTTGACCCTATCGTTCCATTACTGAATTGTTAAGCGTTAAAACAAAAATAGGTTCTTAGGACCTTTTTTTTTTTTACAAAGTCAGTCGGCACTTTTTAAAAATTCACTAACCCCTCCCCCCCCCTTTATGCAGATTCGCTTCTGCTTGCAGCCTAGTAAGAGTTTAACTTTTTTTTTTTTTTTCAACTTTAACAAAAAAATTGAGTAATAAAAACCTTGTGTTCGACATATATGCTTTGCTGATAACCGCATAGCATATATGCCATTTGAATGTTTATTAGCTGTCACGTCATAGTTAAAGGCTCGGACTAAATAGAAGGTAGCACGATCATGCTCATTTTAATCCAGTGTTTGATAAATTACCAAGTTTTAATAAAAATAAAAAAAATAAATTTATTATTTTTGTAAGCAGTTTTTAATTTAATTTTATAAGTTAATAATTTAAAGTATTAAGCTGAGAAATATTATTTAAAAGTATATTTTTGCTTTATTTTGCTATTTAAAAAGTTGTTTTGCTTTATGTAAAAGGTTTTCTCTTTTCAAATACTCTGCGGCTATTGGATGCAAAGTTTTTTTTACCGATTGCGCCTTCAAATCAACGCTTTTTAAGTTTTTAAAGTTAGACTTTCTCAAGCGCGATCTTGATATTTCCAAGTTTTGTTCACGCATTTGCTCAAGTCGAACCTCAGCAAAGCCTCGCAACTCGACTAAAAATCCATATATTTATGTGTAATTGGCCGTACATTGAATTATGGGATGTCTTGCGGGACTATATTATAAACAACATAAATTTACTATACATCTCTGTTGTTTGCTAAATATATTATATTCTATAATATTAGATTTCGCTTTTCAAGAATTAAGTTGCTTCTATAAATACTCACAATATTAAATATGCCATTCTATAAATACTCGCAATATTAAATATGCCAGCTATTTGCTCAGCCATCAGTTGTGTAAACAAGAATGGAAAGAATGTTGGAAATAATATATCTTTTTATAGATTTTTTTAGATCCAAAAGAAAAAATAGGTATGTAATTATTAGTCAAATCAAATTTATTAAATAGCTAGTATATTAAGAAATTAAAGAAACTTTTTTTAGTTTTAATTTTATAAAACAAAAAAGATTTATAGATAATAAGATGTAAATAGTTCCACTAAATTAATTAATATTATTTAGATGCAAGCTTTGGGTTCGTAATTGTCGTCGTCAAGATCTCGAATGTGATTCTCGATGCAAAGAACTTAATCTTAACTATACTATTTTTAATGAACATTTTGATTCTTCCCAATACTATTTTGCCAACAATGGTAGTAAAAGAGCACTTGTAACTGCTGTACCAACAATTTTAAACTTTCCAAATCAACCTTCTATATAAAATTTAAAGACAAAACAGCCTATCAACAGACTTCATTTACAAGATAAAAAACAAAAAAAAGAAATCAACGATAAAGTCCAATTAAATAAAATAAATAGTGTTGAGAATAGCAGTACAAACAATGTAACTGTCAAAACTACTTTTAAAAATAAATGTTTATCATCTCAAGTTAAGACTTGTTAAGATATGTTAAAAAAATGCAATGGTTCAATAGAACATATTATTAATTTGTCTAAAAAATATTTAACAAATACTCAACTTTAATTTTTTGAAATTCAATTACATATGAATAATCGTGTCAAGCAAGGAAAACGTTGGACTGTTGAAGATAAAATTTTAACTTTAAGAATCAATTATCGCAGTCCACAAGCTTTCAAAATGTTTAGAAAAGTTTTTTCGTTACCTTCTTGAAGCACTATTCTAATGTTTTTTGAAAAATCTTTTGGGACCCTTGAATTTGGTTTTTCCAAAAAGATTATAGCTTTACTAAAAAAGCGAGTAGATACCATGAAAAAATTGGAACGAAACTGTAGCCTTGTTTTTGATAAAATGTCTTTAAAGCAACATCTTGATTATGATAAAAACAATGACAAGATCATTGGGATTCAATCTTATGGCCAACCAGTAAACCAAGTACTGAAAGATACAATCTGGAAGAATTTATAATTTTTATAATTAAACTTTATAATTAAGACAAAGGTAAAGATGTGCAATTTGTGCCAAAGTTGACAAATTGTCATTTAGATCCAGGATCACTATTAGCCATGCGAGTAAAATTGGCAACACAAATTTTTAGTGGTCAAGTTGCTACTGCTTTGACTGAATACGCTTCTGCAAAACTATTGTCTGAAAATGTTTTGTCAACAGCTTTTTTTATTAAAAATTTGGATATTTTATTTGACATCTTGAACTCTCAGAAACTAAAAGCAGATAAATCAACACGATCTGCTTTAACCCCAAAAAAGTAATTTTATACAAAGGCTTGAAGATTTAAGAGTTTGGATTAAGGGTTGGCATTTCTCTGCTGCTCGCAGCCAAAAAAGTATATCCAGTCATTGGGGTTTAGATGTCACTATTTCTAATATTCTTTGTCTTGCAAACGAGTTGCTTCATGAGGATTTTTTTTTATGTTTGCACGGCTCAATTAAATCAGGACTGTTTAGAAATTTTTTTTGCATTAATACGAAGCAAAGGAGGCTGGAATGACAGACAAACAGAAATGCAGTTTAAATTAGCATATAAAAATGTCTTAGTACTCCTTTTTTTTTTTTTTTTTGTTTTTTTTTTTAGTTATTCACCTCCTCAAGGCCGAGAAGGCCACTACAGACAAGGAGGCTACTTATTAGTGGTTATAACCCTCTCTCAACTCCATAACTCGGAAACACGAACCTTGACGAACAAGGCCGCTGCGCGGAGAAACAAGTTGAGCGCGGTACTACCACGAACGTGGTGGGGATCGAACTCGGAACTTCTCGCTTATGAAGCGAGTACTTTACCACTGCACCACTACCGCATATAATTTTAATAGAACAATCTAACTCTAACAGTAATTGTCTCCCTTAATCAGATTTTTCAGCTGCAGTTACCATTGACTCAATCACCAATATAGTATTTGAGAGTCAAATTTCTGCAAATAAACACTTGATTTTCAAACATCAAACTGCGTTATTTAAAAAGAAACAAAAACCTTATCTCCAAAGGTCAATATCTCCAAAGGGTGGATGTGCCTTTTTTATTTAACATAATTTCAAGTTTTCTATTTTCATAGAAAAAAACTGAATTCTACTAATAATCGTTAATATATAAACTCTGTTCTTTTAGGTTTTCAAACCGACAATAGTGTTCATGAAATGTTGATTCCATCTATAAACCAAGATAGTAAGTGATACTATGATACTAGTACGTGTTTAAATTTGGAACAAAGTAGCCCAAATATTTTTGCATTATAAGATCTTTTTTTATTGAAAGCTAAGTTTAATACATCAGTTAATTTTGTAAAATTAGAATTGAGTTTATATTTAATTACAGCTTCCATAATGTCATCGGAAACAGCCTTTCCTACATACAAGAATATTTGGAATACCTAAATATTAATGGCTTAAATCTACTCTAGTAGTAGGAGAAGGAGAGTTTTAGCTCATTTTCTTTTTCAACCATATTTTCAACCTTATATTTAAATATATGGTGCAATGTCATCCATAGCGTGTATAAATTGTAAAATTAAAAAATAAATTTTTAAATCAATTTTTTAGATTTAAAAATCAGTTTTCAAATTACTGCTAATTTCGTTTCTTGTCGTCGCGGAATTTTCTTGCGCGACGTCACAGGTCCTAAAGCGATCCAGACTTCGTTAGGTCATGGACTTGTTAGTGCGCATGCGCTGGATTTATTACGCATAATAGTAGCATTGTCCTACTAATGCAGCATAGCTCCCAGATTGTCCAACTTGTGCGTCGCTAGAGTTGAGTGTCACTACCATTCTTCTATCACTACCAACGCTAGGCATACTTTCAGATGAATCAAAGTTTCTCTAAAACCAAATTTTAGTTGTTGGACCAATTGTACTCTTTGATTGATACAACAATCCTGCTGATGTATTATTAAATGAGCTTACATTAGATCCATTTCATGAAGAGAGACTAAAATCTTCTCAACCTGATGAAACGTAGATGCATCGACTGTTAACATCATATCCAGGAAATGTAGTATATCCATTATTATAATAGGGTGTCCAAGGTTCAATGACAGAGTTAGTATTGGTAGGAGGTCCATATCCATCGTATATATTCTAGATTCCCACCAGTTTCCAGATCCTCCAACGACATGCATTCTAATATATTTTAAATACACTCCGTTTCCATTTCCATAGCGTTCATCACATTTATTCACTACCATAAGTTGTATTTACATATCTAAATGTTGATGAGAACAACTTAAGTGATGAAATGGATTTAGGTATTAGGGGATTGGTACAAGTTAATGTTTGTTGCAACGATTAAGTTCTTTTGATAAAAGGTTGTAACCAAAAGGTCACTAAATTGCCTGTTTTATTGTATTATTGTATTTACAAACTTGATGTAAAAGGAAGATCGAATGCAAAATACCTCCTAATACACTACTACTAAATACATTAGATCCTTGTTAAGTGTTTGCATAATAGGGTCCACCAAATGGTGCAATTATTAAATTACAAGCTAAAGCTGTATTAATAATACCTACACCATCTGTTACAATAGAATCATTACTTATGCAAAGTACATTATCAGTATATATTTTTAAAAACAAGTTACCTGGTACAGCATTAGGTTCAATAGTAGATCCTGTAAATGCAATCCACAGTTTTTCTAGAGTTCCTGAACTACCACTATAGCTATAAATATTGTATGATCCTGGAGTTGCATAGAATGCTTGAGATTTTAATCCAAAGCATGTCAAACTTGTATTGGGAATGATATCTAAACTTTGATTTTGTATATCATCTACATAATGCTTAGTAACAACATCTTGAGGTTGAGGAGGATCAGCTACATTGATGAGTTTGTTTGTATTTAAATTAATGTTAGCAATGGCAGGATTCTGACCATCAGTTCTTAGATACATGCTGCTAAAAGTTTGATTATTATCAACATAATGCTTTGTAGCAGTATCTTGAGGATTAGTTGGTTCATCAACATTAATTAATTTAAGCGTATTCAAATCAATGTTACCAGTTGCACGATTCCGACCATCAGTTCTTAGATACAGATTACTAGGAACTTGTACAGTATCTACATACTGCTTTGTAGCAGCATCTTGATTAGTAGGATCTACTACATTGATTAATTTATGTGTATTTAAATCCATGTCAGAAGTTGCTCTAATGTCTATATTATTATAAAGATTTAAATTTTCAGATTGGCCATAAGCAGTTAATTCGAAAACTGAATTACCAAATATATCGACACTCATTTTATTTACTTGTTATTTTTTTTTTATTGTTTTTACAAAAGTGAATTTATGGTACTTTAAAAATCATTTCCTTCATTTAGTTTTTTTAAATCATAGAGACACAAGTATATTATAATAAACAGGACTTTTTTTCACTATTATAATAAACAGGACTTTTTAAATAATGAAAAGTTCAACTGGAGGTGGTAATGCATAAGAGTCAAAACTATATTTCTCATCTCCATCTTTATACCAGCAAATCCAATGAAATCCATTTGTACTCTAATTTTCTGTGTTTAATATTCCACATTATTTTTTTTGTGTATTTTTAGGTAATTCATCTCTTACAAATATACCTCTAAATTTTTTTATTTTTAATTTTTCTGCTGCTTTTATTAACTGAAAGTTTGTTAGCGGTTCATTTAGTAAAATTATTCCTTCAACATTGATTTTTTTGTCCATTTTTGTTAATAGATTTAGATTTTTTTTAAATGATTTTAAAAAATTTCTTACCTGTTTTTTATCTTATTATACCTGCCTGTCTGTTTATTTTAAATACTTCTTTAAATAATCACTTCGATTCCAATCAATCTGAAATGAAAAAATAGGTTTCTCTTTTTTTAGTTTATAATGACCATATGCTAATGTAGTTAATATAACTCCATCTTCTAAAATAATTCTTTTATCGTCTTCTGCACTAAGGGCTACTTTATTTGTTTTTTCTGTATAAACATCATGTAAATGAGATCTTATGACATTCATTTTTCTCATTTGATCTTTTCTATTCATAAGGCAGTCTTTGTAATCTTCACGTGTTATACATTTTTTAATTACATTTCTTTTTACTCCTTTACATCTCTTTTTATTTTCTCCATCTATTTTGTAGAAGTACAATTCTGATCTGAGTCCTATAAACTCTTCAATTTGTTTTCCTACAGATTCATCTTTAAACATTCGTAATACTTTTTTATTCAAACCTACCTTAAATTCATTTTGAACAGCTAGATGATTTTTGTCAAATTCGCTTGTATCAAATTTGCTTTCAACATCATTTGCAATATCTGCATAAAAGTCTTTTGTTTTTATTTCATAGGCTAAAGAATCTGTATTTGTGAATAACAGTTTAGCTTTATCTGAATATTTAATTTTTAAGTAATCATAGTGAAATTCATACATCAAAGCCATGCTTAAATCTAGGATGCACATACCCAAGTAAATAGGTTTGTTATAAACTAGTTTTGTTCTTTTCATATGAATAGCTATCAAGTTTTCATCAAATATCGTTCTACTTTCATAGTTTGGTTTTGATGCTAATTTTATAACTTCTTCTCTTTTAGTGATTATTCGAACATCTACTCTGTTTTCAATATTCTCCATTGTTTTTCCAAATACTGAATTATTCATGAGTTTAAAAAAGTCTTTTTCAAAGTCATTAGTAGCTTTTGTTCTTAAATTTGTATTATGCTCAATGTACTTACTTAGCCATGCGCTCTCTTCAAACTTTATTCCTCTATGAATTTTTGTTATTTTCAGTTTTTATCTTTCATACAATTTCAAATTTTCATAGTGGATGATATAGTTTTTCTTATGACTTAAATTAGGTACTAACTTAACAACTTTGTCTATTTTTAATCTTTCAGGAGCAAGTGGATAATCATTATGCAAATCATGTAAATTTTCAGGATATTCTAAATCTACTTCTAATATACAAGAAATAGATTTCCAATTTTTTAATTTTTCATCATTCATCTATTGAAAACCATGTGTGGGAAGGGGTTTACTCATAGCCCATCTGTATAAATTATTAGCATCTAGATAGTGTATGTAGATAGATTCTTTACTTTCATCATAAGTTTCCATATATTTATTATTAGCAGTTCCTAGTCGATTTGAAATCATACTAATACCTCCGCGTATTCCTTGCTTTAACATTAAGATCATATCATAATCACTTTGTAACTCTAATTTTACTTTTGTTATTTTCAATGCTGCATCCCGAACTAATCCTGGTGAAGTATAGTACCAAGCAGGATCTAATTTATAGTTTTTCATAAAAAGATCTCTAAAATTTTCAAAGACATGAGCTAATAATAAAACATCTGCAACATTGTATAAATTATGGTAATCTCTAAATGTTTTACAATTAAACTCTTTTCATACAGTTTGTAAATGTAAATAATCTTCATCACTTATTCCTTCATCATTTAATTTTGAATAAAATGATTATTTTGGTGGTAATTGAGTTTCATTTAATTTACTAATAGAATCTTCCCATTTATAGGGATAAACACCTTTTCTTAACAACAAATTTAATTTTTTATTTTCTAATTCTTTTAAGTTTTCTTTTATAGAATTTTTTACTAACTTGTCTCAACTAGAAGCCATAAATCTATAACTGTCTATAAAGCGTAGTTCTAGTTAACTTTAACTTTTTTTCCTTTTTGATTAGTATATTCATTAACTTTAATTTCTTTAGAAAAGTTAATATACTTTTCTTCATTGTTGGGTATACAATTTATTTTTCCTTCTAATTTTCCGTCTCCTGAAAATTTCCTTATGAATAAATGAGAGTCATAACCAGCTAAATTATGAAAAAAAACAGTTACGAAATTTGGAATTTTATATTTTAAATTACACTCATTATAAGCAGCTCCTCTATATTTACCAGTAATGTGACAATAATAATCCAACTTTATCCTAATTGTTAAAATGTCGATAATAACTGTACAATTTTTTGTTCAGCTCTTTCATAAAAGTTATTTAAATCTTTTACCTTATCTTCTTTAAGATCTTCTTCGCAAATGTGACATTTTTCTGCATTATCAAAATTTTCTTTTTCTTTAGGTGTAAATATCATGTTTTTTAAAAACTTTAAGTGCATATTATAAATCTTTTTAATATCAGCTTCTAAGTTATCAACAAAAATTTGTGCTACATCATCATCTTCACAATCTGCAGTGAATGTAGCTAGTATGCAATGACCAATAGTTTTCACAATAGTTTTCTCAATACTTTCAACAAAGCATTTAATATAATAGCAGAATGAACTTGGTGTATGTCTTTGATATTGTTTTGTATAAGATTCATTCGGATTAGGTGTGCAAGTGTTTAATGGTGTTATAAAACTTTCAAAGTCGGCATAGACTACAAAGGGTACTCTCATAGATCTATTGTAATTAATAAACTCAATCATTATACTTGGTTTTGGAAGTTCCATTCGTACTGAATCATGAGTATCACAATACAACTTATGCTTTAACAAAGATTCTTCAGTACTAAATGCTTGTAAGCAATTTCTACAAAAATGCTTTTTACCATTATGTTCAGATATTTGCGATGTAAGTAATCTACTTAAATCTTTTATTAAACAATAATGATTACTTTCATCATTTAAAATGAGTAACAAGTCGATTTGTTATTTACTATTAATATTTTTAAATCTGCGTAAAGGGTAAACTAAACTTTCATATCCATAGATATTAACACTTATATCTTGATTATTTTCCTCAAATAGTGTTATCTGCTGTAGTGACACTGGGAGTTCTATTTTTCCCAATTTAATTTATTAGCTTGTTCTTTTAAATCTTTATTTACTCTTTCAGAATTTTTTTCTTTAGTATTAAAAAATCAAGCTACACACCACTTAAAGCATTCATTATCTTCATTCTTCATTGTAATGATTGCTTTAGGAAGAGGAATGTTAGAATTACCTTTAAGTGGTTTATATTCAATGGTATTAATGTCCATCTTTTTAACAAAACAAATCTCCAACTTTATCCTAATTGTTAAAATGTGGATAATAACTGTACAATTTTTTGTTCAGCTCTTTCATAAAAGTCAATTAAATCTGTCGATTCTAAACAACTTCTGCTTTTGTTGCAAAAGTTGCAATAGTTGTTATAGTTTCTCCTGTTTTAAGATCAGTTCTTTCTTTTTCACATGAAAGAACAGTATAGATCTTTGATCCTTTATTTCTATTCAATATTTAAATAACATTATTTTTAACTGATTTCATAAAGGACAAAGCATCGTATCCTTCAATACCTTTAGCTGAAAGTTGCTTTGTCACATTTCTAACAGCTTATTGTGTTAATATTTATATGCATATATACACATATTATATATTTATATTCATATATATATATATATATATATATATATATATATATATATATATATATATATATATATATATATATATAAAATAATAATTAAAAAAAAAATATATATATATATATATATAAATATTGATAAATATATATATATATATATATATATATATATATATATATATATATATATATATTATATATATATATATATATACATACATACATATATATATATACATATATGAAACAAAAACAATTATAACATCAAAATATTTAGAATTATGATAAATAGCATAGTTAATGCCAGTATAAACAATAAGGCAACAACCAAAAAAGCAAGCTATAGCAACAGTATGGATTAAAGATATAAAAATAGTATAAATATAGCAAAATAGTAGCTAAATTAAATGCAATTAAATGTTCAACATATAAAATGTAACCTTTTTTAGCAACTTTCAAGTAAGACTAACGTTTAAGTAATTTTACTCTAATCATCAACTTGATATTTCATAAAATATTACTTTTATTTGCACCATTTTATTCCAATTTCACTTTTAAATTTCCATTTACTTGGTTCAATAGTTTCTTTGTTTGTTTTTTTCGTTATGTAAATATAAACATTACGTAAGTTACTCACAAAATAAATTGGTAGAAGTGGCGAGAAGGATTTATATGTCTTATCCCGAGGCACCTTAACAAATTCTGTAAATATAGAGTGTAATTTAAAAGTAAGAACTTCCGCAATTTATTTATAATAAACAAACTTAAAAGGTTAAGGGTTAAAAGTGGCAAATAATAAATAAAAT
This sequence comes from Hydra vulgaris, assembly GCF_022113875.1. Classification (NCBI taxonomy): domain Eukaryota; kingdom Metazoa; phylum Cnidaria; class Hydrozoa; order Anthoathecata; family Hydridae; genus Hydra; species Hydra vulgaris. The sequence continues at coordinate 500,260 of NC_061160.1, read as the reverse complement.
CTTTATTAAAAAAAAAATAAAAAGAACTGCTATTGGCATAAACATTTTTTCTAAAAGTATGGAAATTTGATTTAATTTTTTCCTATTGAAAATTTACCAAACCTAAATTTTAATTGTTTTCTAATATCAAACTGTAGAGCGCAAAGCAAAGTATTTGTGTTTTAAATATTTTGTCTATTTGAACTATGTTTCGACTCAAAAAGATGTTTGTTATGACAATACTTTCCATAACTTCCTTTGTTTTGTATTCTAGAACTTATAATAGATGCTCTGATAAAAAGTTTTACGCTAATAAAGCTGTTTACAAAGTTATAAAAATGTGGCTGTTTGATATAGTATTAAAAGCTTTGAAATAATGCATTTTAAAATATTCACTATTTCGTTACCATTCTCCTGCAGTATATGAAAAACTTTCTTTTTTCATTTGGTTTCTCCGCAAGGCAAAATTTAAAGTGTAAGTTTATTTATAAATAAATTTAGTTCTATGAAATGTTTTCAAAAATACACCACATATAAAATTAAACAACAAAGAAATTTCTTTTTAAATGTTAAGCAAGTTTTAAAAAAAAAGGTTAGAGCTGCTTATACTATAGGTTTATCAAAGCACACTTGTTATTTTGTTTTCGAAATATCATATACTTCTATAATGTGAAAACTTTTACAAAAAGTATTTGACTGCACCCAACATTTATGATTACGGCGTATATATATATTTTTTAATTTTTGTTTTGTTGTTTATGTGAAATACATTTTTTTCAATGAGAAATAAAATTCAATGACAAATATAATTATTATTCAGACAGGGCCTCAATAAAAATTTGGAAGGCATAATAACAACTTAATCTTTTCAAAATTCCCTCAATATCATAACAGTAATAATAAAATTTGCTAAGGAACTCAAGTAGAAAACTTAGCTAAAAAATAGTAACTAAAAACATAATGTTTATATAAATGCAATTAGTAAATAAAGAAGGTATGTTATTTAAAAGTACAAATATTTGCAAAAAGACTAAAAAAAAGTTATAATATTTAAAAATAAAAAAATAATATATTATATTTAAAAATCAAAATTGTCGTTAATAATTAAAAAAGAAACAATAAGTTTTAAAAGTTTTGTTTGTTGCATTTATTTTATTGTTTTAATTTAGCTTAAATATTAAGGCGCATAAAAAGTTCGACAACACAGCTATACAGGATGTTCTTTGCCGATAACTTTTGTTCACAAGTCTTAAAACCATGTTGTTTGCCTGCCCTGTTTCCTTATAATTCAACGGTACAAGAAGAATGCAATTGTAATATATTGATTAGCGATGTCAGAGAGTTTACTAAAGTCATCGAAGTATTAGATATGAAGGGACGTTGGAAACGTTTTATTACAGAATTTCTTAAACTTTCAAGCATCGATATTGAAGCTAAAACTTAGGGTCCCTGAAATAGTGGAAATAATTTTACAATAAACTACAAGGGTCCAGTGTCGATCAATTGATTGTATTGCATGATTCATGCGTAGGATAAGAGGTATTTAACGTGTTGATGAGCTGCCATCGATCGAACGTAAAGTTATACGCTAATGAAAAAACATTAACGTATGCTTTATATGATGGTCTTGATCTTGAAAGTGAAAAAGCAAGAACCCGTTATAGCCTACAACAAAAAGAAGCTGATTTGATGCATCTACGATTAGTCAAAACCAGTAGCAAACAAATAAATAACAGTTTTGCTAAAGATTATGCAAGTAGCAGTGAGTCGGAAGAAGCTAGTTACCTAAAAGGCTGTATTGAAGCAAAGAAGCGGGTATTAGAAATAATCCAGACGATTTGTATATGGCAACAGAAGAAATTTAGGCAAAGCGGGATAAAACCTGAATTCTGGGAACATGAATCGTGGGACAATTTCAATGAAGAGAGATAAGTGCGACATGAATATGCACGTGGTATCACAAAACATTACGAAGAATTCGCTGACCTGATAATGCAAACAGGGATGAATTATTCAAAGGTTTTAAAACAAGCTGAAAACCGTGAGGATAGTAAATGACAGGTAAATAACTTAAGTACGCAGCTGCATGTTGATTTGACGAATTACACGGTTCTAGTTGACGTGATTCTAAAGAGTGACCTGGAATTAACACAGAAATCTTACAATAATCTGAAACTTGAGATTGCCGAGAATTACCGCAGGGTTCACGAATGTTGTCTAGAACTCGGAGAATTAAAAGAGGACCATTTCGATTTAAGGTCTGCGATTAATGTTGAAGCAAATTATTGCAAGGTTTTAATATCGGCATATTTGAGTAGGATTTATCGGGAAGAGCCTTCGGAAGTAATTGCAAGATATGAAACAATAATAGAAGAAAACGAACCGGACAAAGTTGTAAGCATGATAGAGGCCAATCCGTCGATACTCGGCAAACTGAGGGGAATTGGAACTGGCAGCTTTAGCCTAAGTACTGCCAGTTATCATGCGGAGTTAAATATTGAGCAATTAGGTTAGAGATTAGATGCATATAACCGGAGTAGTGAAATGAAGAAGTTAGGTCTTGAGCTAGTGAACAGTAAGTTTAGAGATAGGGTTAGTACGGCAGGAAATAGAACGATTAAAGCAATTTACTACTTCCGTCAAGCTTAGATGAGCGTTTCATTGACAAGTTAGTAAGTTTCCTGGCGGCTAATGAATTTAGCCGTTTACGCGAGGTGGTAGTTTTTAAGGGTTTAAGAGAATCCGAGGAGTTTGAGGCAGTATACATTAAAGGCGTTAAAGCCAAAGAAGAAACTGTAATAATTGAGGAATGTGCGAGTGCTAGACGAGGAAGGTAAGAAGCAGACATTGCCTGTAAATTATTGACATAATGCGAATCAGAAGATTGACGGATGGCCGCTAAAAGGTTTTAGCGATAATGGTTATAATCCGATGAACGAGGCAGAGAAACTTGAGCAATCACCGCTATAAAGAATCTTAATAATTAAAAAAGAACAAGCCGCTGATGTAGCTACAAAAATCTTTCCGGACTAAACGGTAATATTGTGTATGGGTGGCTCTACGGCGGCAAGTAAAGTAAACTTAAAAGAGCTTGCGATTAGGGAAGCTACTGTTTGGCCTGACAACGACTTAGCAGGAGAAAAGGCAGCTATTGCGATCATTACGGAAATCAATAAGGTAAACGGTTTTAGCGGATTTGCAAGTGCAATCGATATCAAAAGCTTGAACTTACCAGAAATGTAGGATTTAGCTGATGTGGTGCCTAAGCTTATTACGCTAGCCCGACGGGCATTTGTTTTTAAAAGTTACGTTCTAAATGTGTTTTAAACGCCTTTTAAACGTCTTTTAAACATTAATGTTTAAAAGACGTTTAAAAGACATTTAAAATACATTTAGATCGTAACTTTTAAAAACAAATGCCCGTCGGGAGAAGTGATAAGAAAAACCGTGGACCGTTCGTTTGCGGAGAATAATACAATTACTGGTGCCAAGAAGGAAGTTGAGCAATATACCGCTAGGGGAGAAGAAAATAAATTCTGGCAACACTTATCGATTGGTATCAAAGATAATGGCTGGAAAATAAAACGCAAATCAGATTTATACCTAGAGATTGAAGGAGCCATTGCAAACAAGGAAGTGATAAACTACATGGATTATGCTACTGCCAAGGCCACTGACAAGAGCGTTCATCGGTTTTTAGGTATAAAAGACGATTTATATAGGAAAATGCTTGTCGACACTACCATCAATTGTTTAGAAGCGAATAGTGGTAACAGGCGGTCAAAAGGTCTTAAAGAATTATTCGAAAAAGACGCTGAGTGTAATTAGTTGGCAACGCCAAAGGATATGCTTGACGAAGTACAGAATATACATAGCAGTAGTAATACTAGCTACGCAATTAATAACGAGCGCTATAATAAGGATAATAAGAAACTTGCAGCGGATAATGCCGAAAAAGCAGAGCTTCACGATATTGTAATGAAGGATTTTACATCAGAAATAGCTGGGAGTTAGTGATCAGATTAGTTTTGATAAGGAGAGAATAAGCCAGGATTTATACGAAGTCATAAGCAATTATGCTGTAAGTCGCAAAAATAGCCGAGGGGTTATAAAAGATTCTAGTCGTATAAAGATAGCAGCGCTTGCCCATGATAAAATTAATGGCGTTAAATGGTGGAAGGAGCTTGCTTGTGATCAGATCAAAAGGGCCAAATCTAGCAGAATAGAAATAACGAACGAGAGCGATAAAAAGTCTAATCTCATAGAAGAACACATAACGGCGGTAATTGAGAGGGCGGGAATCAAAAATGAACTTGTTTTTTTCTAGAGGGGAAGATCATTATCTTGAATATATTACGGTTAATGCTAATAACGCAAATAATCATGAGTTACTGGACAAGTTAGTAGCCAGAGCGGTGTATGAAGAGAAACATATTAATATATGCATAGCTAACATGAGCCTATTTTTAATCAATGATTACAGGTTAGATGAACTCGGTACCGCAAGAAGTAAGTAATTACAGGAGATTATGGGTGAAAAGCTGGTTAGGGTGGAGTCTCATATTCAAGAAACACAACCAAGGCTCGCACATGCTGAAGTTCGCGCTATTTCTAAAGAGCTAATTTTTAATGATTTTGTTCGGGAAGTAGCCGAGATTATCAAAGATAACCTGATAGTAACAGAGCCAGGTAAAATAAGCCCGTTATTAGCGAAATATTTTGTCGAAAACCTGTTGGATTTTAGGATTAATTACGGCAAGGATTTACTAACTGAGACTAGAGTAAAAACGATTGAGGAGGTCTCCATTGCACAAAGGCAATTTACACGAAAAGATTGACCATAAGTTGGAATAGTTTGAAGATAAAGCAATATCAGGGAAACATAAATCCTTAAACAGCAAGACATTAGATGCTAACCTACTTGCCGGTGATACAAGGCAAGATCGATTTATAACCCCGTGGAAAAAGTTTTATCCTAGCGGTTATTGCTAAGAGGGGATAGTTACTATAAACAATTACATGATCATTAAAAATACCCTCATGATCTAAAGACGTATCATGATAACTATCATGCTTTAGAACATGAACACAGGCATGATATAACAGAGAAGATTCGGCAAACCAGAAGCATGCAGTCTGAGTACCATCAAGAGATGGAGATGAGCATAAGCAAATCAGTATCAGTAATGATATCGGCATTACTTATTAGGAGTACAAAGCAGACCTGCGGCAGAGGAGGTTAATAACTTAGCTTTAAGTGCGCTCAGTTTATCATGAGAATGGCCGGTAGCAGAAGAAATTACATCAAGAGGTAGGTTCTGACGTAGTATTTTTAGGGCGACTTCTATTGCTTGAGTCTGTAATAGACTTTGCGTAAGTTAAAATAAAGAAATGCTAAAATAACCATAAAACCAAAATAACTTATATAAAGGTAAGAAATGAGTAAAAAATCGAAGAAAATAGATTAGCGAATAGATTCTATAAATCAAATTGATTTAACAAATAAAATAGTAGAAGAATTATTATCAAAAGCAAATCCAGATGTTTTTGCTTGGAAAGGACTGTTTGTTTCGGCAGCTAAAGAAGCAAATAGTTGAGAGAGTATTAGCCAGCGAGCTTAAACATGACCTTGGTTAATCGAAACATAGTAAACTCCTTAAAATAGATAATAACCGCCGTAACGGAAGTTATGAAAAAACAATAATAGACAAAAATGGTAATTAATTAACAGTAAAAGTACCTCATGATCGATGAGGAGAGTTTACCCGCAATCGTTACGTAAAGGAGCTAGAAGGTTCAACGGTTTTGATGATAAAGTAATTTCGCTTTATGCTAGAGGTGTAAGCATGAGCGAGATTCAAGGACATTTAGAAGAGTATAACAAACAGAAATTTTTAAAGATTTAATTTCAACAATAACTGATGGGGTTAGTGACGAGGTAACGAGACAGCAGAGTCGGCCACTTAATAGCGTATACCCAATATTATATTTTGACTGCATCCATGTAAAATCTCAGGATAATAATATTGTTATCAACAAGGCCTTATACTTGGCATTGGCTGTAAATATAGAGGGTAAAAAGGAGCTTCTTGGTATGTGGATTGGCAAAAAACAATGTAGCGAAATATGGATGCAGATCATTATGGAGCTTAAGAATAGAGGGGTTGAACAAGTTTAAGTTGCCTGCATTGTTGGATTAAAGAGTTTTCTTCAAGCAATAGGTCGCATTTTTCCATATACTATAGTATGCAGCTCTGCATAGTCTATATGGTTAGGAATTCTGTGAAATATGTTTTGTATGAGGGTTTAAAAGAAGTAACTAGAGATTTAAAGAAACTTTTTACAGTTGCTACCGAAGAAATGGCTTTTTTTGAGTTAAAACGTTTTGAAGCAAACTGCTATTTCCTTTTATTTCTGATATTTGGCAAAGAAATTGGTCAGGAATCAAGCCCTTTTTTGCATTTGCGGAAATTAGAAAGGTCATATGCACTACGAATGCAATTGAATCGGTAATTCGTCAAATTAGAAAAATCATCAAAAATAAAGTTTTTTTTCCTGATGATAAATCAATCCAAAAAATAATGTTTTTAGCCCATCGAAATGCTGCAAAAAACAGGACCATGCCCCTGAAAGACTGGCCGTTAGCGCTAAATCAATTTAAAATACTTTTCGGAGATTATAACTATGATTTGGAAATCAAAAAATAGATCTTACACAAAGTTTATGATTGACTCCCTGTATCAAATAATTTCGCAGCGAGCCGCTTTTCACTTAATAGGCAGTATTGGAAAAAGCATTTTCTACTTTATTTAGGGAATTCCAGACCATAATAGCGCAGGCTATACGATTTCCATGTATTCGTCTTAATCTACCTTTGCATTTTTCGATACCCGTACCTTGTTTGATTTCACAATGAAGTTCCTCAATTTTCCACCTGAAGCCATCTCTTCTTGTACAGCATCAAGCAAATCTTGAGCTATTGTTATAGTTGATTTCTGTTATGTTTGATGCATTTTGCATTTGATTGAACATTTTCTTTATTTTTAATTTTCTTTTTTTATAGTCTATTAAAGTATTTTGAACTTTAAAATATAAATTGTGGGCTAAAGTTGTTGTGAGCACCTTTTAGTATTATTTGAATTGAAGTTTTAATTTTCTAGAATGTAAAAACCTTGAGCATTTGACATATTATCAAATTACTGTTTTATCGTCTAACATGTTTTCCTTAACTAATATTATTATATTCTTGTTTAACATTTTTGGGTACTTATTTAATGTTGAGAACTTGACCAGAGCTTAGCACCCCAAAAATTAATATAACATATCACCCCAGTCAAAAAACTATACAGTTACCTTAGTTCTGCTATTAACTTTTATTCAACAAATGACTGCTTAAAAAGCCTTAACAACACATACTAAAAGCTCTCACCATCCATGCACAACATGGCACTGTTAATGCTCTGATCTTTTTTTTGAACTGTTGTGGGAATCAAAAGAGGCGGTGGAATAATAACCTTCATCCATAATGACTTGAACACAAAAATTAGAAATGATCTTTCTATTTCTGATTTAAATAATGAGGTCTTTACAGTTGAAGTCATAAATAATACTTCAAAAAATCTCTTAATTTCCACTTTATTTAGACCACCCAAAGGAGATATTTTAACGATTTCAAATTTTATGAAACAAATATATATAAAAAGCAATGTTGAACATAAAAAGCCATTCTCTATTGGTGATATAAGCATAAATTACCTAAGCTATTACGAACACGCAAATACTAACGTTTTTTTCTATGATTTGAAACAAAATTGCTTTTTCCTAATTATAAACAAACCCACCCGGTTAACTTCTATCTCGATTACAGATATTGACAACATATTGACAAATTTAATTTACGATCCATCTTTAAAGGTAGGAATAATTAAAACTGATTTATCTGACCTCTTCCCAATTTACTTCTGACTATCACAGCAAGCAAAACGTGTCAATAACCTGAAAACAAAAGTCATCAAAAGAAACATAAATAAGTTGTCGACATAAAAACTAAAAGACTCACTAACGCTAGTAAATTGGTCAAAAATATATCATGAATATAACCTTAGAAGCACTAACTCCGCTTACAATATGTTGATAGACATCTTCCTAAATCTGTATAATAAACATTTTCCAAAAGTCGAAATAGAAATTTAAGCAAAATACCTAACCATTCCATGAAACGATAACAAACACTCCACATAAAACATCTAAAAAATAGAAGCGACGTTAATTTGTCTAATTATAAAAAAAGAAAAATTCAAATCCTAAAAACTGTATTATCCAATGCAAATCAAAAAGTATGAATTAGACAATAAAAAATTTTGGGATATTATGAAAAAATTAGGTGGCCTTCAAAAGTTCTTAAAAGAGTTTTGTAATAAAAATGTTATCTCTGAAAAATTTAGCAAATACTTTGCGAGTTTAGTTTCTAACCTTGCCTCTAAAATTCAACCTACAAACAAATTGAGTGAGAATTACATCAAAGATTCTCCTTGCTCCCTAGTTTTTAAAGAACATAAATACGAAGAACTTAAAACAGCGATTAGAAAAATTAAAGTTTTCAAAGTTCTAGGTATTGATAATATCCCAGCCAATTTAATTTTTAATGTCTTCCCAGAAATAAGTAATCTCATTTTTCATATATTTAACTGTTCAATACTTAAAGGCATTATATCCGACTACTTAAAAAGAGCTATAATTATTCCTATCAATAAAACCGGAGAAAGATCCTCCTTTAATAATTACAGACTTATATCAATCCTTTCTATATTTTCAAAATTACTTCAACAAATAATTTACAATCGCTTATATAAATACCTAACTACAAACAAAATCCTGAGTAAAAAGCGATATGGTTTTCAAACTTAGCGCTGAGCATGCTACCGTAGATCTCACATAGATTAGTAAATTAATCTGTGAAAAGAAGTTGTTATTAGTAGTCTTTTTAGGCTTATCAAAAGCGTTCGACACAGTTGATCATAAAATAAAAAAGATAAAAAAATTCGAAAAAAACCGATTAAAAAACCATACACTGCAGTAGTTTAAAAGTTTTCTGTATATATATATATATATATATATATATATATATATATATATATATATATATATATATATGTATATATATGTGTATATATATATATACGTATATATTTCATAATATGTCTCACATTGAACAACGGAAGATATCTCATACAATACCCATATGAATAGGTTATCTAGGCAAAGACTATATATACACACACACACACATATATATACACACACACACACACATATATATATATATATATATATATATATATATATATATATATATATATATATATATATATATATATATATATATATATGTATATATATATATTTACACACACACATATATATATATATATATAAATATATACATAAATATACATAAATATATATATATATATATATATATATATATATATATATATATATATATATATATATGTATGTATGTATGCATATATATGTATATATATATATATATATATATATATATATATATATATATATATATATATATATATATATATATATATATATATATATATATATATATATATGTATATATATATAAATATATAACCCTAACCCTGACAGGATATGAACTAGAAACAACCTAAAAAAACATTACAATGATTTAGCGGCAACTTTGACTAAATTTTTTTACCCAAATGAAAGTTTGAAATCATAGTAGAACTGTATAGTAGAACTACTCTTGTGATTATTTTACAGAATGTATATATTTACACTATGATAAAAAACAAACAAAAAACATAAAAAACTACTGAACCTAGTAATTAGAAATTTGAAAGTGAAATTGGAATAAAAGAGTGCTAAGAAAAGCAACACTCTATGAAATATCAAGTTGATGATAAGAGTAAAACTACTTAAACATGGTATTTACTTGCAATTTAAAAAAAAAATGTTACATGTTATATGTTAAACTTTTAATTGCACATATTTTAGCTACAAATTTGCTACATTTATACTATTTTTATATCTTTATTCCATTCTTTGTTATGCTGTTAATCCATTCTGTTCCTATAGTTTGCATTTTGGTTGTTGCGTTATTGTTTATACTGGCGTTAACTATGTTATTTATCACAGTTCTAAGTGTTTTGATGTTATAATTGTTTTTGTATCTTATAATATTGATCAAGAGTATTAATTCTTTTTTACTATTTTTTTCTTTTTAGTAATAATACTGTCATTTACATGACCATTGTTATTATTTAGATTCTTTGTAATATTGCAGTTCTACTATAGTATTAAACTTTCATTTGGGAAAAAAAAAATTAGTCAAAGATGCTGCTATTGTGTATATATATATATATATATATATATATATATATATATATATATATATATATATATATATATATATATATATATATATATATATATATATACATATATATATATATATATATATATATATATATATATATATATATATATATATATATATATATATATATATATATATATATATGTATATATATATATATATATATGTATGTATCTATATATATATATATATTTATATAAATATATATACATATATATATATATATATATATATATATATATATATATATATATATATATATCAACTTTAAAGGAATATGATCTAGACACAATCTAAATAAACACTACATTGAATTTAGCGGCAACTTCGACAAGTTTTTTTTACCCAAATGAATGTTTAAAATCATAGTAGAACTGCAATATTACAAAGAATGTAAATAACAGCATTGAGCATGCAAACGGCAGTTTTGTTATTAAAAAAGAAATATTAGTAAAAATGAATTAATACTATTAAATAAGATTACTAAAAACAAAAAGAATTAAAACATCAAAACATTTAAAATTATAATAAATAACATAGTTGATGCCAGTATAAACAATAACGCAACAAAATGTGGCTGTTTGATATTGTATTAAAAGCTAACAACTATTGTATTTTAAAATATTCACTTTTTCGTTACCATTCTCCTGCAGTATAAGAAAAATTTTGTTTTTCCTTTGGTTTATCCGCAAGTCAGAATTCAAAGAGTAAGTTTATTTTAAAATAAACTTAGTTAAATCAAAAGTTTTCATGAATACACCACATATAAAATTAAACAACATAGAAGTTTTATTGAAATCATTAGGCAACTTTTAAAAAAATTAAGTTAGAGTTGCTTATATTTTAGGTTTGTCATAGCACACTTGTTATTTTTGTTATCGAAATATTTTACACTTCTATAATGTTAAAACTTTTACTAAAAATGTTTGAATGCACCCAACATTTTTAATTACGGCGTATATATATATATATATATATATATATATATATATATATATATTTTTATTTTTGTTTTGTGGTTTACGTAAACTACATTTTTTTAACGAGAAATATTATTTAATGACAAATATATAAATAATATTCAGACAGGGGCTCGATGAAAATATGGAAGGCATAATAACAACCTAATCTTTTCAAAGAGCCATTAATATCATAACAGTAATAATAAAATTTGGCAAAAAACTCAAGTAGGAAACTAAGCTAAAAAATGGTAAATAAAGAAATAAAATTAATATAAATGCAAATATTAAAAAAAGATGGTATGTTATTTATTAGTACAAATATTTGCTAATAGACAAAAAGAAAATATAATATTAAAACAAAAAAAAAATACATAATATTTAAAAAATCGAAATTGTCGCCAATAAAAAAATATGAAACGAAAAAGTTTTAAAAATTTGGTTGGTTGAATTTTCTTATTGTTTTAATTTTGCTTAATTTTTATGGGGCAAAATATAGTTCGACATCACAGCGATCCAGGGTGTTCTTTGCGGATAACTTTTCTTGATAAGCCCTAAAACTTTGTTGTTTGCCTGCCCTGCTTCTTAATTAGTCAACGGTACAAGAAGAATTCAATTCTTATTTATTGATCAGCCATTTTAGGGACATTTACAAAGTCATCGAGGTATTAGATACGAAGGGATATTGAAAATGTTTCTTTACAGAATTTCTTAAAGTTTCCATTATCGATAATGAAACAAAAATTTAGAGTCCCTCAAATAGTGGAATTAACTTTGACCAACAAAAAGAAAATTTGAAAAATCTTAGAGCTTGAAAAATTAATAACAGTAGTTTTACCTCAAGGACGGTAAAATGAAAGTACATTTGTCAAAGTTTTTAATAAGTTGCGGTAGTTGTGTCGTGGTAAAGCGCTCGCCTCAAAGGCTCGTGTTTTGGAGATATAAAGTTAAGAGAGGGTCGCAACCACATCTTAAAAGTAGCCTCCTTGACTGTAGTGGCCTTCTCGGCCTTGGGAGCTGAAGCGTATTAAAAAAAATAATAAAGTTAGTTCGGTTTAACAAAACTATTTTCGCAAAACTTCTAGTGGTTGTTGCGCCTGCCTTTTCATCTTGACGCTAATCCAAAATCAATCATAAAAATTATGTCATAACTCTTTTTAAAAATTCTTTTTTTGCTTCCTATGATTTTTCTTTGCAAAATAAAGACGCATATGTGTTTAGTTGTCGAGAAACGTTTTAGAGTTGCAGCGTTGCTCAACAACTTGAAGAAAAAACCGTTTGACTGACTAAGTAGATATTTCTAAAATATTACATATATATATCTAAAATATTACAGGTGTTGTCTTTTTGCATGAATGAAAAAAGATTTACCTCCATCAAGAATGAATATGTTGTAAAACTCAAGTTCAAGAGCATATTTAACTTTTCTTGCTTGTTTCTCAACCATTTCTTAAACTTCAAGGTACTCGTGCAAATTTCTAAAAAGAGTAATCCTATGGTTTTTTCTGATTCTAGAACACATTTTACAAAGGTAAATATAGTAAAGTGTTTTTTTTTTATTAATGACATTAATAAATATAACACAAGAGAATTAAAAAACTCTAATACACCTTTTAAAATGATAAAACTTTCCCAGTTCTCGAGTTTATACCTGGATCCTGAATTATACAACAAACTTGTAACTAAAAATGAACTAATTTGCAATCATGATAATCTTAACTCTTTAAAAACTAAGTTAAAAAATCTGATACTGATTTTGAATTTGATCCTTTGAATTCTTCTTAAACTATAAATTAAATGACATATATATTTACTACAAAGTGAATTGAATCGTTTATGTAAAACATCTAAATGACTCTTACCTTTCTCAGCTTGATCTTAACTTTCACACTTTATTTTTTTTCTTATCAATTTTAGTTATTATGCTGCTTATTTTGTCAACACTGTTATCGTGAGCTTATTTAAGTTTATTTTTATAATGAGTTTAATTTAATTTAAAGAATATAAAAACAAAATTTTATTTTAAATATAATTATATTTAACACAATTATAACATATACCAATCTCATTGTAAGGGCATCGTGAAAAGATAGTTTAAATCTTCTTGAAGTACGGCCGATACTATTTAATTAAATGATTCTTTATATATTTTGACTCACTAGACTTGTAAATATTAAACCATTAAGCTACAAATCTTGTAAGTGTTATATGTGCGGCAAAAAAACATATATATATATATACAATGCAAAAAACAATCAGCCTTACTAATTCGGCTTGAGGATGGTCAACTTTGCTTTATGAATATAGCAAAATAGTACCTAAAATAAATGCAATTAAAAGTTCAACATATTAAAGGTAACACTTTTTTTCAATTTTTAGGTAAGCATAACGTTTTAGTAGTTTTACTCTAATCATCAACTTGGTATTTTATAGATTATTATTTTCATTAGTACCATTTTTTCCCAATTTCACTTTCAAATTTCAATTTACTTGGTTCAGTAGTTTCCTTGTTTGTTTGTTTTTTTCGTTATGCAAATATATACATTACGTAAGTTACTCACAAGAAAAATTGGTAGCAGTGGCAAGAAGGATTTATTTGTCTTATCCTGAAGCACCTTAACAAATTCTGTAACTATAGAGTTTAATTTAAAAAGAAGAACTTCCGCAAACTATTTAAAATAAACAAACTTAAAAGCGTTAGGGTTAAACGTGGCAAATGATAAATAAAATCTTTATTACAAAAAAATAGAAAAAGTGCTATTGGCATAAATTTTTTTTCTAAAAGCACCAAAATATGATTTAATTTTTACCTAATAAAATTTTATCAAGCCTAAATTTTAATTGTTTTCTAATATCAAACTGTAGAACGCAAAGCAAAAGTCTAAGAATCAAAAACAATTATAATAGTCTTATAAGTTTCATTCTTCTTCTTATAAGTTTCATTTTTCGTTTTTACGTTTCAATTATAGTACCGCATTTGATGAAGATGTAATAACTCGCTATAAAGTTAAGCTAAAAAAGCATTACGTGAATATTACTACGAAAATTTTTTTGTAATTCTATTTTTTGTATACTTGCCCCATACCTCGCATTTTTAGTAATTGTGTTTTAAAGGTTTTGTCAATTTGAACGCCCTTCATCATTTTTTAAAACTATGTTTTGATTCAAAAAGACCCTTGTTATGCAATACTTTCCATAACTTCCTTTGTATTGTATTCTAGAACTTATAATAGATGCACTGATAAAAAGTTTTAAGCTAAATAAGCTGTTTACAAAGTTATAAAAATGTGGCTGTTTGATATCGTATTAAAAGATTACAACTATTGTATTTTAAAATATTCACTATTTCGTTACCATTGTCCTGCAGTATAAGAAAATCTTTTTTTTTCATTTGGTTTCTCCGCAACGCAACATTCAAAGTGTAAGTTTATTTTTAAATAAATTAAGTTGTATCAAAAGTTTTCAAGAATACACCACATATAAAATTAAACAAAAAATTTTTTTTTTTTTAAATGTTAAGCAAGTTTTAGAAAAATTAGATTAAAGCTGCTTATATTTTAGGTTTATCAAACCACACTTGTTATTTTTGTTATCGAAATATCTTTGTTATAGATATCTATAATGTTAAAAAATTTTACTAAAAATGTTTGTCTGCACCCAGCATTTATGATTACGGCGTATATATATTTTTTTAATTTTTGTTTTGTTGTTTATGTAAACTAAATTTTTTTGAACGAGAAATAAAATTCAATGACAAATATATAAGTAATATTCAGACAGGGGCTCAATGAAAATATGGAAAGCAAAATAACAACTTAAACTTTCTAAAGAGCCCGTAATATCGTAACAGTAGTAATAAGATTTGGTGAAGAACTCAAGTAGAAAACTTAGCTTAAAAATAGTAAATGAAAACATAAAATTAATATAAATGCAAATAGTAAAAAAAGAAGGGATGTTATTTAAAAGTACAAATTTTCGCCAATAGACAAAAAAGTAGTTATTATCTTTAAAAACAAAAAAAAGATTACATAATATTTAAAAATTAAAACTGTCGTTAATAATTAAAAAAGAAAGGAAAAGTTTTAAAAGTTTCGTTGGTTGCATTTTTTTATTGTTTTAATTTAGCTTAAATATTAAGGCGCAAAAAAAGTTCGACAACACAGCTATCCAGGATGTTCTTTTTAAAGCTTTAGGAGAATCCGAGGAGTTTGAGGCAGTATACATTTAAGGTGTACAAACCGAAGAAGAAACTGTAATATTTGAGGGTAAAAAGATAATGCAGAAGCAGAATACAAAAGGAATAAGTACGGAAGAACAAATAAATCAGGAACTAATATCAATTCTACGGCCGCTAATAAAAAGCCTAATAAAAAACAAGCTGCTGCTCAAGAAGCAAGGCTTGATTTTGATGAAGTTAAGAGAGCCCTTTGTCCAAATTTGATAGAAAATATGTTTAGGCAGTACGCAACATGGAGAAGATAGGAAATCAGTTATTCTGCGGTAGTCTGAATATCAAATCAAGAGACGGACGCAGGTATCGTTTTTCTGACGGATCAAATGGAGATATCTTTGCCCTGGTTAAGGAAGCAACGGGAATTAATACTAATGGAGCGTTTATAGCCGGACATGGAGGTATGGGTTATAAAACGCCTGTGGATGCTCCGGGGTTAAAGAACTCTGCCTTATCCGAGTTCAATAAAATTATAACCGAAGCGTTGCAGAAGAAGGATACATCGCAGGTTTATAACAAAGTGTCTGAAAATGCCCCTGTAATTAAATCGGAGAAAGAATTAGCCTACGTTTTAGAAAAGATTAATTTGCGTCTTGCTGCTGCTTATGAATACAGGAACAGGGGCGCAAGGTTACTTGGCTATTTTTGGGCGAATGCTAGATGAGAAAGGTAAAAAGCAGACATTACCTGCAAATTATTGTCATAATGCAAATCAGAAGTTTGACGGATTGCGGCTGAAAGGTTTTAGCCATAATGGTTATAAACCGATGTACGAGGCAGAAAAACTTGAGCGATCACCGCTAAGAGCTAATTTTCAATGATTATGTTCGGGAAGTAGCCGAGATTATCAAAGATAACCTGATAGTAACAGATATTTTGGTAGTAACATATATATTTAAACAGTAAGACATTAGATGGTAACCTATATGCCGGTGAGAAAGAGATGACGGCAAGATTGGTTACTAACCACTTAAACTAACAGACTTTGCGTAAGTTAAAAGAATGAAATGCTAAAATGACCATTAAATCAAAATAACTTATACAAAGGTAAAAAATGAGTAAAAATCAAAGAAAATAGATTAGCAAATAGATTCTATAAGTCAAATTAATTTAACGAATAAAATAATAGAAGAATTATTATCAAAAGCAAATCCAGATGTTATTGTTTGGACAAGATGGTTTGTTTCAGCAGCTGAAGAAAGAAATAGTTGAGAGGGTATTAGCCAGTGAGCTTAAACATGATAATGGTTAATCGAAACATAGTAAACCCCTTAAAATAGATAATAACCGCCGTAACGGAAGTTATGAAAAAACAATAATAGACAAAAATGGTAATCAATTAACAGTAGAAGTACCTCGTGATCGACGAGGAGAGTTTACCCGAAATCGTTACCTAAAGGTGTTAGAAGGTTCAACGGTTTTGATGATAAAGTAATTTCGCTTTATGCTAGAGGTATAAGCATGAGAGAGATTTAAGGACATTGAGAAGAGATATAACAAACAGAAGTTTCTAAAGATTTAATTTCAACAATAACTGATGTGGTTAGTGACGAGGTAACGAGACGCCATAATCGGCCACTAGATAGCGTAGGGAAGAGTGGGGTATTGGCGAACAGTTAAGCGGGAAAGCGAAATTAAAGACAACTATTACTATATATTGATGATATTTATAGCTTATCAGTTAGTCTAACCATTCGGTTAGAAGCACTCAAAAAGCAATTTTCATATATCTTATTATAAAATAAAAAAATTCGGTCAAAAACAAAACCTTTGGTGTTCGGAATTACCCTACGCACGTGGGCCTAATTCCGAAACATACCGTGGGGTAATCACAAACACTGTTGGGTAATAGCGAATAAAAATGTTGATCAAAGCATATCAAACTTAATTGAAGGGTTGAAATATTATTGAATCAAATTTTTAAAACAAATCAAAACGTTAAAGAATCAAGTATCAATAAAACGTTATTCAATGTAAATAAAAATGTTACATCAACAAAATTCAAAAAAATCAATATCAAAAAACAAAAAATCAAAAAATCAATAAATGTTATTCATAGCAAAAAATCACAGAGAAAAACCTCTTGATGTACTTGCACAATTTGTGCACTTCTCGTGGTACCAAGACTTACATTTTATAACATTTTTATCCAGTCTTCCGTGGGTGGATCATGATACTTTTTCTTCACAAATTAAACAATAACAATCATTTTTTTTTATCATCTCTCGTTATTTTTTTCTTCTTTGGTCCATCATTAGCCTCAATGTTATTAAAGTTGCTCCCTCCCTTCTTTTTTTTTACCAGCAGTCCTGTTTTTACTTCTTGTTCCTTCATACTTTTTCTTTTGCTGCTTGTCCTCTAAAAAATCTTTCATTGGAGAAACTAGTGATAATAGTAGAATGTTTTTTTTTCTTAGACTTTTTGACTAAGAGATATTGACTGATTTGATCTATTTAGTACCAGTTTTCAGGGGCTATATTCACATCAGGTGACAGACCTACACTAGAAGGATTCAATGATAGGTTTAACTAACACTTCAGATGATTTGGCTTGAGTATCTGAACTCTGAAACTGATTCTGAACTCTGAATGTTATCAAGTATTGACGTTTTCATGTGTAAACGATTACTGATTGGAAAAAAATCATTAAATTTTGTGGGATCTAACGGATAAATACCAGCTGCTCGAAATCCATTGGCTGCTTTTTCAATATTGCTGAGACGATTAAAAGGTTTTTGTAAATAGTTCAACAACTTCATATTGAGTAATTCTTCGGCCTATGTTTGCTGCCATAAAAAATGTCACATTCCCTGTTGTATGCAGATTTGAGTGGACCAAAGTATGTTAAATCTAATGGTTTGCATTCTATGGGAAGTGTGTGGTGGAAGGGATAACAATACAATTCCATTTCCACGACAGAGTAGATAGCAATCAAGGCTAATATGGCTCTCATGGTTATCTAGGATTAATAACACAGGTTCGTCTTTGGTTGGTTTTAGCAAATGAGATAAAGTGATTAGGCCAGTCCACAAATAAATTTTCATTGATCCAACCTGAGTCACTGACCGTAGCAAGCATATCAGCATTGCCTCCCCGCAAACAACTGATTATTCATGCGTTTTTCTTTTAAATACAAAAAAATGGAGGAATATACTTCCCTGAAGCAACTGAATGCAACAAACAACTGTAGTTGTTGAACCTCTTTTCCGCACTGGTTTGCCATCCCAACTTGTTTTCTGGCCCTTAAGGGCTAAGATTTTGGAATTTTCGTTGAACATTAGAAATACCGGTCTCATCAACATTATATATATGATTAGGGTCAAAGTGATAAGTTTTTTTTGTAAAGTTTCCAGATTTTTCAAAAAAACATTTTTTACTTCTGTTGCATTAAATCCATTTATTCTATTTAATGAAGTGGGCTCAGGTTTTTCTCAATGAAATATTTTGAATGTCTTTTTAAAAAAAGAATAATACCAGTCTTTACCTGCCAATTGGGTTT
>NC_061160.1:439450-480176 GCF_022113875.1 Hydra vulgaris | reverse complement strand
TTTAACTTTTCAGGGCAGAATATTGAATGTTTATGTCGTTTTGCGAGACTATTTCATTGCGTACTGTGAATTTTCATTGTATTTTTTTAACACTTTTAAATACCGTGAGTTTTCACTGTGCTTAACAAAAACTTTTGTTAATACCGTGAAAATTCACGGTATTTAACAAAAACGCAAACCTTAGGTACAGTGAATTTTTACTATATTCAGTAAATAATCGATATTTTTTTCGACGTGAATTTTCACTGTATTTAGCAAAAAAATACTTTCAAATACCGTGAATTTTCACTGTACCTAACACTAAGCCATTTATTTTTGAACAAATTGCTTGAGTATGGAGCTTCAACATAACTTGTCGATAAGAACTCTTTCCATTAACTAATCCTTAAAATATATCAAATATAAACAACAAACTATTCTAAAACCTTACTTTAGAATTGAAACCTCAGATCTAAATTCTGCACGATTAGATTCGGTACTACTATAGATAAGAAATATATACAAGTAGGACAACTTTAAAACAATGATATTTTTCTGGATAATGCCATATTTAATATATAAAACATAAATTAAAGTCAAACCAATCTTCAATGAAATTTTAATTAAACCATAACAGAGATGGTTGTCATTATTTTATTTTTTAATAAGTTGTTAGAAAAAAGAGCTTTAACATCATTAGTTATTGTTAAGGCTCTTCTTAATAACTAATCCTTCAGTTATAACAGGTATCAACCAAGTACTATACTAAAACCATACTTTAGAATTGACACTTTGGAACTTTGTGATTCAGAACGATTATAAACCAAAAAGGTTGATACAAATATGACTACATTAAAAAAACGATAAATTCCTGCATAATGCAAAATTTCAAGATATTAAAACATGTATTAATGTGTTTAAAAATTTTAATAATAATCTAAGGTTTAAAATCTGAAAATAATAAAATTGGCTGTCATAAAACTAGCCTTTCACTTTTTGAAGATTTATTCTAAACTGAGCTTCAACAATATTATTACTTGCTGTGGATTTCTTTATTAACTAACTCCTAAATTATAACAGCTCTAACTGAAATATTTTACAAAAACCTCATTTTAAAATTGGCTCATAGGAAACAAATTCTGTACATTTCGGTTCAGAATCACTTTAAACCAAAAAAAAACTTTTCAACGAGGACTACGTTAAAAAAATGATAAGTTCTTGCATTATGCAGTATTTCAAGGTAACAAAACATATATTAATAAATTTAAAGTTTTAAAAAGTAGGCTGAGCTTTGAAAGCTGACAATAATAAAAATGAAAGTCATAAAAGTAGCTATTTATTTTTCAAAAGATTTCTTAGACGCAGAGCTATCACAACATTAAATAAAATTTCTTGAAAACCAAAAACTATTATCTGATATCAACTGGTTGACGTAATGTACTTTACTTTTTTCAGTTATTTTGGTTATGTTTAAATGCTTGTTTATATTTTAAAGTTATGATATTTTCACAAATAATTATTATTGTATTTTATAATGTTTTTCATTAATAAATACTATAAGAAATATAGCTCTAGGATATAAAACTAAATAACGAATACAAGTGCGCTGTTTAAAGAACTGAACTCAAATTTTTTTATCGGTTCAAATTCAGCATCTAAGTAAAAACTTTAAGTTTTTTAATTAGGTCACTTTTGTAAATGTATAACATAACAGTTTAAGCAAACGTTTACCCAAGATAAACGTTTATACAATAACGTTTCCCCAAGATTAACAATGGTATTATTCGTTTCCTTTTGCAATCAAAAATTTAACTTTTCCTTAGTTATTGTTTCAAATGCAGATCACAGATATTCTAATGCCGGTTGTTAGCAAGAAAAATTGCAAGAAGTGCTTTTATAAAAAGATCATTAACAAAGTTATTAAATGTTGGCATTATTATCATAGAAAAACATTTGAGTTAACTTGAATATATCCTTAACCATAGGATCACAACTTTTGACACGTTTTTTGCTAAATAATTGAATTATGTAATTAAATGTTTTTATTTATATTATAACGTATTAAAAGCGTTTCAATGTTAAAAATTTAACGTAAAGACATAAATTTCAACAAAAAACTCTTTTGAAAAAAAATGTGAATTGAGTTAATTAACGACAAGTTCATTTTATTCATTCATTAAAAAACTGCTTTAAAAACTATTTAGTTTTTTGTGAAGTAATTAAACCTTAAAATAAACGCATTAAAATAAAAAAGCAAATTAAATTACAAAATGTTAAATAAATCATATTTGTTAGAGGTGCAGAAAATGTTTTCAGGGAAATTATTTTTGTTTTTTGTTTAGAAGCACAATTCACAGTAAGCTTAAATGTTTATCCAATTTAGTCTGTCAGTTTTTCGATTTGACAATGGTTTTCTTTAACTATTGTTTTAGCAGTTACTTCTTGATAAGTACCAAAAGCTTGATGAGTATATCTTTCCGCAATTATTGAAATTTGAAGATGCTTTCCAGAATACTTTAACTTGTACAAACTATCTATTAAGAAAGTAATTTCAGAAATGCCTTAATTATGATCAAGCATTCTCCATAGTAGTAATTTTTTCTTTGTAAATATTTCTATTAGCTTGGAATGATTTCAATAACTTGTTACATTTTCCTTGATTAACTTTATCATTTTCTTCTTTAATCAAATAGTCTATGTACCGCAGCGTTGTATTATTGTAGGGAATGATAGTGTTTTGTTTTAAAAAAGATTGAAATTTCGCACTAGATTCCACTAAAGTTATTAACTCATTGTCAAGTTCACTAATCTGATTGTTTATAGATTGAATCAGCAATTGTTTCTTTTCAACATTTGATATTGTGCTTTTTAGCAATTCAACAGCTATCGTGTTGACAACATCTTTTATAACCTTTTTAGACTCGTAATAAATGTGCAAATGTTCCTTATAGCTGCGATGACAATGCTTGCACACCTCTTTCACAATAAAGTTTGAATTAAATAATTTATTTATATTTCTTTTCACCTTATTTACAAAAGAAACGTTTAGATCCTCGCAATCTAAAAACCTAATATCTTTAACTGTATCGTGGTTAATGCTTTTAATGTTGCAACGTTCATGACAAACAGTGTTGTTATTAGTTTGCAAAAGGTCGTCCACATGTAAATTTTTTAACAAGAAATATTTGTGCACTCTATTTTTGGATAATCAATCTTAATGATCTCTAGCTCTATTCTTAGAAAAGTTATTTGCTTTTCAAGTTTGTTTATAGCGGTTTTATCATCATCAATTTCTTTTATGGTATCTTTAAGAATCTCTTTGTTAGTTATTATGTTATTACTTATTTCAGCCAAAAGACGCGTGAGTTTTTGAAGAATATCTTGAGCAGCATTGAGACTGAGTGTATTTCTTTTTGGATGAGGTTTTAATTTAACAATATACTGTATAATTCTTTTAGTTTCAGAGGCTGACTTTTCCCAACTAAGAGCATAGTCTTTAAAAAAAATCTCTTAAAAAGTTAATGGTTTGGTTTTGTTGTTAACAGCTGCAAGAAATTGGTAAGGTTCACTGTCAAAGCAATACACAGTGTTTTTTTCTATTGGAATTTTAACAAACTAATTTGATTTAATAAGTTCTTTTAATAAAATTACTGTTTGTCCAGGAACGTAATGGGTATTACAAGTGTTTGTAAAGCAAAACATAATTATATTGCATGCATCCTTATCTAATAGGTTATCAGTTCCTTTATGCAGAATTCAAACATTACATCAAGTCTTGCTTCGTTTGGTTTTAACAAAGTACAAATTCCATGTAACTCATTAAGATAAGACAAGGGTGAAAGTATGTCTTCAAAATTAACCTTATCTGAGTCAATTACTTTAGTAGCACCAAGGTGTGTCAATAAGCCATATTTTAGTGTCTCCAATCACAAACGAGTAAAGTTTGCTTTTTTGTGTTGCTGACTGCCCTATTGTGTAACATTCATTTTCATTTGTTCAATTAGATATAGTTAGATCTTCAAATTCATCATTGATTATAACAAACTGTAAAGCTATTAAACTTTGAAGGTTATATATTTGTGCTTCTTGAAGAATTGAAAAGTTCAAATAGTTTTGAAATGCATTAATCCACGTAGATTTTCCAACCCCTGTTTGTCCAAGTATTAAGATGTTCAGTTGTTTTATTGACCATTTGAGAGCTTCGTTGATTGAGTCCTTTACTTTATTTTTTTCTAATAGGAAAGTCTGAAAAGAAATCAGAACATTATTATTCTCACTTAGGGCTGCACAAAATGTTTAAGATTTATATATATATTTGTATAGAATATAAATATATATATATATATATATATATATATATATATATATATATATATATATATATATATATATATTTATATATATATATATATATTTATCTATATCTATATATTTATATATATTTACATATATATATATATATATATATATATATATATATATATATATATATATATATATATATATATATATATATATATATATATATATATATATATATATATATATATATATATATATATATATATATATATATATATATATATATATATATATATATATATATATATATGTATATATCATTATATATATATATATATAAATATATAAATATATATATATATATATATATATATATATAAATATATATAATATATATATATAATATATATATATATATATATATATATATATATATATATATATATATATATATATATATATATATATATATATATATATATATATATATATATATATATTTATATATATATATGTATATGTATATGTATATATATATATATATATATATATATATATATATATATATATATATATATATATATATATATATATATATATATAAATATATATATAATATATATATAAATATATATATATATATATATATATATATGTATATAAAATATATATATATATATATATATATATGTATAAAAATATATATATATATATAAAAACATAAATATATATATATATATATATATAGATATATATATATATATATATATATATATATTTATATATATATATATATATATATATATATATATATATATATATATATATATATATATATATAATATATATATATATATATATAATATATATATATATATATATATATATATATTTTTTTTTGTTTTAAAAACATTTCAAATAAGTAAACACAAACAAAAATCCAATTGATTTTATTGTCTCAAAATGTTTTATTTAAAAACAGTTTCAAAAAATACACTTGTGCAAATATTCAAATTAGGTTCATATATTATTTATAAATTATTTAGCTAATGAAATTTAAAGAAATAATTCCCTTAGTAACAAACTTCTACAGTTATCTTAGTTGTCTAGCTTATGTTTTTGAAGCATATTCTTTCAATTTCGAACAATTAAATTTTTTATCTGTGGATTGGCCGATTCTGCAACAAGATTTATTAATAAGTTTCGCGAGGATATGTGGTTTGTTTATTACATGGATACTGGTAAAACGTTTATTTACATTGTTTGATGGTTTGATTAAATTTAGTTTTCTTAAAAAAATGAAGTTTCTTTAAAGTCAAATGTATTTGTTTTAAGTTTTGAAAAACACTTCATCATTTCTAAATTAAAAAGTCTGACAGTAGTATGCTAAAATATAGCTCTGATAGCTGTATTTCAACAGCTAAGATAACGAGGTAGCTAAGATTTTGTTAAAAATTTAATATTCTGAATGTTATTTAAATGAACAGAAAAGGACAATTTGTTGACAAATGTATTTTCACAGGATTGTATAATTTTCTAAACTTAAACTATAAGTTATTGAATCATTTGTTACAGCTTTTTAGTTTCTTTGTAACTACTCTTTCGTACCATTAAATTGTTGCGGGTAAACCAATAATGCGATCAATTCGGAAAATTTACTCACGATGGTCAAAAAAATCATTTTAAACAAAATATACGAATTCGCTTTAATTTTCCTTCGAACAACAAAGAACAAATAGAACAAATACTTACCTTTGAAATGGCTATTCTTCTAATTGTCTCTGGACAACTCGTTCAAAACGACTCGTTTTGAACCTGGATCTCTTGCTTCGTAAGCATGCGCACTAACGACTGCGCCACTGTCGTAGTGTATAAATCAAAACATAACAAAATTAAAAATGATGTAAAATAGTCATATAAAAATATGACAAAAACAAACAAAGAAAAAAAATGTCTAACCTGAAAAAAAAATTTATTAACAAAAATTAAACTATGAGGAAAACATGACAAAATATTTATTACGTTATCGATGAGGTGTTTGCACTGTATACTCTATCTCGTACTTGTAATAGAGGTTATTTTTTAACGGATTTAAAGTTAAAGAGCAATATCTGCGATCCTGGGGTCTTATTAGATTATTTTTCAGGTATTTAAATCCTTCAAACGGCACTGTGTAGCAATGAAGGAAATTGAAGTTGGCTCAAATGAAAAAGCAAAACAAATAAAACAGCAAACAAAAATGGGTTATCATTGTTGATAAATTAGAAGTTAGCCTAAACTGTAAAGTAACGCAGCAGCCAAGGCAATATTACACTTTCAGCCCCTAACTAATGAATTAACATTTATCTCGAAAAATCATGTTTCAAAAAAGCTCTATATTCGTTTGAAGATTGAGTGCTCAAAGTCAAATGGCAACATCCTGAAGGCGCAATCTGGTAAACTAAAGTTTGATAAATTTTTTTAAAATTTGTTATAAATCATTTTTTGAAATCCAGTTAAAGAGTATTTTTATTTTCAAACAGATATTTACTGTCAATTCTCATACTAGACCAGAAGGAATAGAAAACATCTTACTTCGTTTATTGGTCTCATTAAAGAGCCTTCTGGAACACACTGCCCAAAAAGTTATATTATCATTAAAGAGTTATATTATCCTTAAAGAGTTATATTATCCTTAAAGTGTTATATTTTCCTTAAAGATTTATACTATTCTTAAACGGTTATATTTTCCTTAAAGAGTTTTATTATCCTTAAAATCATAAGATTTGTAAGCAACTCATTTTTTATTATCTAGGATGGAGGATAAAAAACATTCATTCTATTTTAGATTTACAAAAAAGTTAGGTTTCATATCTTTTTTTTAATGAAAAAAAAATTAATGCTTTTTATTCCATAGATAAAAAAGTAACTTTATTTATACTGGTTGGCTCCTTATCTTGTTTGTGCCTATTACACCCAGGCTTTGTAAGCCACTCATAATAACCACTACATGATACTTTCATAAATTTACACATAGTAGCAATTGAAAAGTCACCTTCATGCTCCTTTATCCATGCGTACATTATTGGGACTCTTCCGCAAAGTACGCGGCAGCTTTTTTTAGTAGGTCACGCTACTAGGTTACCCTAGCTAGATCCTTCTTTAGCCTCTTTAATTCATCATATATATGTTCGTCTGCTTGCATCATTGATTCCTTGGGTTTAGAATATTTATATACCCAAGTGTATAATTCTTATAAATCTAATTTTTTAGGGATTACAAGAACTGTTTGAGCCATTGGCCGATCAGATTCAATTGTTAATTTAACTGATGATTCTTAAAGTTCTGCAGGTTAAAGCCTTGATTTTGTTTTTGTTATTTCTGTACTTCCTTTTTGGTAATATTGTCTTATATTAACTGTCCGGAAAAGTATAACCACATCAATATTTAGGCAAGATTCTATGAATCATGGAGTTCATTTTTTTCTACCAACGCCTTTTGTTTTAGTTTATACGGATCACAAAAAATTGTTTTAAAATTATCGGTTCTTTGCAAGTAAGTGAGTAAATTTCTAGAATAGGTTCTATTAATAATAATATAAATTAATAGGAATAAAACATGAGTAAGACTGATCAAGAAAAAATAAAGCAAGCGGTAGATTTGTTAATAGATAAAACCAGAGTTTTTATCTGTTAACAACTTTTTTGCTAAAGACGGAATGTTGAATGAGCTTACAAAAAATCTATTTGAAAGGGCTTTAAAAGCAGAAACGAACGAGCATCTTGGCTATAGCAGGTATGGTAGAGGAGTAACGGAGAACAGCAGGAAAGGAGTTAGCAAAAAGAGCCTAATTACCGAAAGAGGAGTATTGGAACTAGAAGTACCCCATAATAGAAATGCTGATTTTTCTCTGGTGCTAGTACCGAAGCGCCAGATTAGGATCGATGGGTTAGATCAGAAGATATTATCACTGTATGCAAGGGGAATGAGCGTTTCTGACATTAAGATGCAAATTCAGGAATTTATGGAGCTGAAATAAGTGAAAGCGTAATTAGCAGAGTTACAGATAATATAATGGATGAGGTCAGAAGCGTGCAACAAAGGCTTTTGAAAGCGATTTCTGCTATAGTATATTTTGATGCCTTAGTAGTTAAAGTATGACAAGATAACAGGATTATTAGCAAGGCGGTATATGTCTCTTTAGGCATAGATTTTACTAGTAGGAGAGATATTTTAGGGTTATGGATGAGTGAGAACAAAAAAGCTACATTTTGGCAAAATAACTTTACTGAAATGAAATACAGAGGATTAAAAGATATCTTGATCGCCTGTAGTGATAATTTTACCGGTATGAGTGAAGCTATAGCTGCCGTTTATCCGGAAACTGAACATTGTCCTTAACAAATTTTGCTGTCATTAAATCATTAGTTGCATGTCTAATTTTTAGTAAATAACGTTTTAAATCAAAGCCTTTAAATGTTTTTGTTTCTTCAAATTTTGCTTGGGTAACTCTTCTCTGTAGAGAGCTTTGGTTTCTATTATCTAACTTGTCCTGGAATAACATTAAAAGTAATTCTTTGTATGACATTGTAGCATCCCTTGCTTGTCTTAATCTACTCTCCAGGCTATCGGATATACCCAATAACCTTAGTTGCTGTACTAAATTATCAAGTTGCAAGTTATGCATAATTGACCTCCATATCAGAATTATATTCTTTAGGATCTCTAATATAAGCATTAGCCGTAATATTCTTCACTTTACCGCCTTTAATATTAAGAATAGAGTACTGATCCAGTTTGTTTTTTAAAAAATTTGGTATAGCCTCATAAGTATAATTATCATAAGACACAGCTCGCAAACATGCAACTTCTAGTCGGTCATTACCATATGTCTGCGATAATCTTAAATTACCTTGAACTTTACGTAGTGATATTCTACCTCCTGATGCAAAAATTCTACTTATTACCTGGTATGTAGAACTACCTATGCCTTTAGCACAACTTAAACATTTTTCCGGGTTATTTTCTAAATAATATAAAGCAGGTTTTGAGTAATCTTTTTCATCGGTAATCCATTGACCTTTATTATAATTCCTCGGATGAGTTTTTATGATTTGATGCTTATAGTAAGCCGTAACAGTCTTTATCTCCACTCGAACACTAATTTCTTATCCTATATATTTTGTCGGTACCGAATAAAAATTACCTTTGACTACAAAATGGTGATCATTTTGTACCCTGCATCTATTCCAAATTGGCATATCAAAAACACTTGTCGGTATAGGAAGAAAATGTTCTGTTTCTTTAAATAAATATATGTCAATTGGTTTTAATCCAGTTGTAGTACATACCCTATGCGATATTTCATTTTTACACCACTTGAGTGCTTAGCTAATAGCCTCTATAATATTGTGATATGATTTACCGGCTATAAGTTGTTCTTTAACTATTATAATCGAGCGTTCTACTTTCCCTTTATGGTCGGGCTTGAAAACTTTGGTGGGATCTATTGTGAAACTATAGAATCTTGATATTAAAGAAAAAGTTTTATTTCAGGTGGGGTCATAAATATTCGGTTTAATGACCCCGGCCTTTAAAGTATCCAATATTATTCTATTAGGTACACCGCCAAAAAATTAAAAGCGTTTAGCTGTGCCCAACTAACCTGGTTCTGTGAAAAAGTAAACTCTACGTAACGATAGCGACTATGTGATAATGTCATCACAAAAGCATAAAGCTTTCTATTCTTGCCCTCGACATCCTGCATCTTGCCAATATAATCAAAATCTTCTTGTGATTCTTGACCTGGCTCAGTTTTTATATGAATAGTACTCTTTGGTAGCTTGGAAAAGGCTTTTTGAATGTACCTGTTAATACTAAAATTACTTACGTTCACTCCTTCTGATAATAATAAACGCCGAATTTGGGTTTGGGTTATATTTCTTTGTTTTAGCCAATCACCTATTTCTTCATTATTCTTTACAAGAGTTTCCATAGCAGATGCTTTTTGTTTTGCTCCGTTCTAGTATAACTTTTCTTCAACTTTGATCGATATCTCGTTGAGCTCATAATCACTTGTTAAAGAAGTAAGATTCTCAGGTTTTGCTAATTCAATATATATCCTTACCGTATCTCTTGATAGGTCAAATGATCTTGCTATTTTTCTTTGGCTGTTCCCTTTGATATGCTGATACAGCACTTCTCTAATCGTTGGCATACTATATTTCCTCATTCAATTAAATTTAAACTCTAATTTAGTTAACAAATAAATTAACTAAATTTGCACTTGTTCTTTTCTTTTGAAAGTGGACTTCTCACCTGGCGCAAGGGTGGACTAGTATTTTGGCGCAGTTCCTTTTTTAGTGGCCTAAAGTACCTGGCGCACAACAATTTTCGCAGGAAAAGCAAAAACCGGCACAATTCCTGACCAATTTCTTTGCCAAATATCAGAAATAAAAGGATGTTTATTATCCCTTTTTGCTTCAAACTGTTTTAACTCAAAACGAGCCATTTAGTCGGTAGCAGCTGTTAAAATTTTCATTAAATCTCTAGTTACTTCTTTTAAATCTTTATACAAAATATATTTCACAGAATTCCTAACCATATTGACTGTGCAGAGGTGCACATTATAGTATTTGGAAAAATGCTACCTTTTGCTTCAGGAAAACCCTTTAATCCATCAACGCAGGCAACGTAAGTTTGTTCAACCCCTCTATTCTTAGGCTCCGTAATGATCTGCATCCAGAATTTGCTACCTTCATTCTTGCCAATCCAAATTCCAAGAAGCTCCTTTTTACACTCTATATTTACAGCCATTGCCAAGTATACGGCCTTGTTGATTACAATACTATTATCCCGCACTTTTACATGGATGCAGTCCAGATATAATAATGGGTACACGCTATCAAGTAGACATCTCGTTACCTCGTCAATAACCCCATTAGTTGTTGTTGAAAATATATCTTTAGAAAATTCTGTTTCGTATATCTTTTCTAAATGTCTTTGAATCTCGCTCATGCTCATACCTCTATAGCATAAAGCGAAATTACTTTATCATCAAAACCGTTGAACCTTCTAAAACCTTAAGGTAACGATTGCGGGGTAAACTCTCCTCATCAATCACGAAGTACTTCTACCGTTAATTGATTACCATTTTTGCCTATTGTTGTTTTTTCATAGCTTCCGTTACGGCGGTTATTATCTACTTTAAGGGGTTTAGTATGTTTCGAATAACCAAAATCATGTTCAAGCTCGCTGGCTAATACTCTCTCAACTATTTGCTTCTTTAGCTGCTGAAACAAACGGTCTTTTCCAAACAAAAGGATCTGGATTTCTTTTTGATAATAATTCGTTTACTATTTTATTTGTTAAATTAATTTGATTTATAGAATCTATTTGCTGATCTATTTTCTTTACTCATTTTTTACCATTATATAAGTTATTTTGATTTTATGGTTATTTTTCCATTTCTTTCTTCTAACTTACACAAAGTCTATTACAGACCCCTGACAACTTATATTTAATGGCAAAATGATTAGTTGCAGTTGTATCCTTCATAATCTCTAATTTCAAAATGCTACTGTGGAAGCAAATATATGGTTTGCTTGAGATCTTACCCTCTTTGTTGGAGATTTAGCTAGGCTTGCATTTTCCTTTATAGACTTATGATATTCTTTATTTCTCCATTGTCTTCGATAGATTAGATATGAATAAGCCGCATCAATTTCTATATCATTAGATGCAAGATGAAAGTTTAACGACTGAGTAGAAAAAAACCTATAAATTTACTGCCCAAATTTCATTGGGAGTTTTAAAGCCAAAAATCTCTCTAGGCATGTTGTTTAAAATATCGGCAACATTATCAATTTGGGGTATCAGCAACACCTCTGTAAAAAGTTACGGTTTTAGTTTAATTGCTTGAGAGTTTTCTTCTTTTTAGCCATTCATATAAAGTAGATGGAAAACATATAATTAATTTAGAAATAGCTCTGTTATTAAGTTCCTTCTTTAAATACTTAAGTATCTCATCTCGATAATTATCTAGCTTAAGTAGCTGTGCCGGCCCGTTAGGTCTACCAAGTTTCATTCTATCTTCTTTGCGTTTTGATAAAGCCTCTTTAGTCCTGCTTAAGATAAATTCTCTCTCTAATTGAGCAGCAAGCCCTCAGACTGTGGCAGTTATTGTAGATTGTATAGAGCCGTCTATCACCATATCATTTTTAGCAATATGCACAGATATCTCTTTTTTAGCTGCAACTTCCAATATTTCTAAAACTTGTAAGGTTGATCTCCCTAGCCTAGATGTTTCTGATACTACAATACGATCGCCTTTTGTTTCTTTTTCAAGAATATTACCGATGGCACGTTCTTTCCAAGTGATTTTACCACTAACTGTATCTTCTACAAATTTTATCGGATTAATATTACGATTATTACAAAATTCTAATAAACCGAACTTTTGATTTTTAATATCTTATTGGTCTGATGAGACTCTTATGTAAGTGAACTTGGTCATTTTTTGGTGTTCGTTTTGTAAAAACTATATCATTTATTAAATTCTACTATAGCTGTTTGATTTTTACTATGACAAATATACGATAATCAATTAGCATAAATGACTATTAAATTCAAACACTATATTATTAATTTATAAATGAAATTTATGCATAGAGATCAAATACCTGAAGATGACATTATACGAGATTGGACTTTTTCTACTTTAGATAAGCAATTACTTTATAAACTAAATAAAAGTAACAGAATTTTGGCTGGCCTACAGCTATGTGCATTAAGACTGTATGGTAGGTTATTAGAAAATCCTAATGAGATTTTGGTTCAGGTAATAATTTATATATGCAGACAATTGGATCTTGTCCTATCTATTAATGTTTGTAAACCTCAAAAAAAAGCAACATATATAGAACATAGGAGACTAATTTTTGAGCATATTAAATTTTCTAACTTTGACCCATCAGCTAAAGAAAAATTAGAAAATTGGATTTTAGTAAAAACCCAAGAAGGTTAGATTTTAACACAACAATTATATAATAAGGCAGAACAGTTCTTAATTTTAAATAAAATAGTTTTACCAAGTATAAAACAACTAAAACGAACTATTAGCTCAATGAGTAACAAGCATTAACAGTTATTTGATCAGCTTTACCATAATTCTAATAAGAATCTGGAAAAATTGATAATTGAAGTTCTAACCATACCATCCGAAGAGAATATTAGTTGGTTCCAAAAACTTGAAGAATATCCAGCTTCTGCTACAATAACTCTACTTGACAAATATTTAGTTAAATATCGTAGGATTTCTTAATTAAGCATAAAAGATATTGATATAGGATTATTTAGCACAGAGTTTCTAAAATACCTTTGTAAACTTGGTAAGTATTACTCAGCAGATCAAGAGATTTAGATCAGAAAAAAGATATGCAATAATGTTAGCACTCCTAACGGAAACAAAGAAAATTTCACTAGATTATATTATCCAAATTCATGATCGGTATATCTCCAATATTTGCCGAGAATGCAAAAATACTCATGATGATCAATTTAGGCAGTATAGGAGTAAGCACGATAAAGCGGTTGAAAAAACTGTTTTATTCATCGAACAACTACTGATTTACAATAAAATAGACAATGCTGTGCTCTCAGAGTTATTATGAGAAGTAATGCCAAAAGAGCAACGAATAGAAGCAAGAATGGATATGAACATCTATCAAGCTCTTGGCAAGTTTGGCTATGCTAATCTACTGCAAAATAGACGTAATAGCATGAGGCGTTGTTTAGTAGATTTTATTTAACTACCTTTTGTAGCAGAGCAAGGCATTAAATCCCTTATGTCAGCTATTAATATAATACGTACTTTAGATAATAAAGGTCGAAAATTATTACCGCCAGATACTCCATACGATTTTTATGATTATCGGTATAATCGATGAAATCGGTAAAGCAATATTCAATCAATATCTTTCTATAAAGAGAGGTCTTTGGAATGTCCGTGTGGCTATTGCTATCAGAGATGCTTCAAAGTCTGGGGTTCTTTACCTGCCGGAAAGCAAACGATTTATTTCATTCTGGAACCTTATTTATATTAACCCACCAATTAAATACCCGACAAAACTGTTGCCGACAAAGAAGAAATTTTGTATAATGCAATTATGTCAAAAAGTGAAGATTTTCGGAAATTATCAATAAGCGCACAAGCGTCGGTGAGAAAGATTGCTGTAAAACTAGTAAAAAGAGGAGAAACAATTGTCGGTAGCTGAGTTATACTAAACCTCTTTGATTTATGCATCACAACAGGAGTTTTTCCTTTCAAAAAATGGCTTTGTAATTCATTTACTGTCTGGCGACTCACTGAGAAGTGAGTCGCCAGACAGTAAATGAATATATAAGGAAGGAAAAGAGAGGCGACAAGTACGCAATTAGCGGGAAGTTAAGAGGTAGGAAGGTAGGAGAGAAAGACTGACAACCGAAGATCAAAGTAAAATAATACAAGACTACGTAAATATCTCCAGACCAGAAGATCACAATATCAAGTCAGCATTATGGTGAAGAAAATCAGTTAATGCACTAATTAAAAAACATTGTGGATTTTTTCTTCCACTAAGTACAATAGGCGAATGTTTAAGGAGATGGGGGTATACTGCACAAAAGCCAAAGAAGTTAGCATATGAACAGCAACCCAAAAGGGTTCAATTTTGGTTGGGTGAAGAATATCTTTCAATAGCCAAGCAAGCAGAATGCGAACAGGCAGAAATACATTGGTGTAACGAAGTGGGCATAAAACAAAAGTGCCAGGCATTACAAAGCCATTTTTTGAAAGGAAAAACCCCTGTTGTGATGCATAAATCAAAGAGGTTTAGTATAAACATGATATCTACTGTTACAAATAACGGTAAGCTCAGGTTTATGCTGTACGAGGAGACGCTAAAAACAGATATATTTATAGAATTTTTGCGGAGGTTAGTAAAACACTCCGAGAAAAAAATCTTCTTAAACCTCGATAATCTCAAGGTGCATCATAGCAAAAAAATACAAATATGGGCTCAAAAGCATAAAAACAATTTTTTTTATTTTTTTCTGCCTCGATGTATTTGCCAACATAATCCAGATGAGTATTTGAAAAACGATTTAAAAAGAAATGTGAATAGGAAGCACATACCTCTTACAAATTCCGAACTCTACGGGAATTGAAAATCTTACTTAAGGAGTCTGCAGAACACTCCAAAACATATCAAGAAATTGTTTAAGGCAAAAGAGGTAAAATATGTAGCTTAAGTCGGGTATATAACTGGTGCGTTAATAATAATGATGAGTGGAAAAAAGAAAGAGCGGAAGCTTATAAAGAACTAAACATTGAGCATGATACCAACAATGCTATCGTAAAATTCACTTTTTTGTTTGATACTACAGCTAATAAAGCCAAGTTAAACTTTGGACTTCATGGTTTTGTTAATATTAAAAACAATAAATTAAAATTGACCAAACAAGATAAATTAGAGGAACTCGAAGAGACTAAACAACTGCAAAAGCAATTATTGCTTACCTACCTAAGATAAAAATTGAACAGCTTTTAATAGAAGTTGATCATATCACGGGGTTTAGCAAACATTTTACTCCCGTACATGGTCAAAAGAGTCGACCCGGCAATTTCTATAAAGCCTTAATGGCAAGTATATTATCACAAGCCACTAATATCGGTATGCAACAATGGAAGACGGTACCACTGATATTACCTCTGATATGATGAGATATATAATTGATACTTATATTAGAGAAGATGTAATTAATCAAGCTAACGTAGAAATTGTCAATAAACATACTAATTTGCCATTAAGTAATATACATGGGCAAGGGGTAATTTCTTGTTCTGATGTCCAAAGATTTGCTATTACTGCCAGCCGTTTAATATCATCACTTTATCCTAGATATTTCGGTTACTATGAAAAAGCTATTTGAATTTATACTCAAGTATCTGATCAATATTCAGTATTTAATACTCAAGTAATTTCTTGTGCCCCAAGACAGGTTCTTTACGTGCTGAACGGTTTACTTGAGAATAATACATTATTAGAAATAAAAGAGCATACTACAGATACAGACTATACTGAACATGTATTTGCACTTTGCTTTCTTTAGGGATACCAATTTATGCAAAGGATTAAAGATCTTAAAGATCAGCAACTTTATAAAATAAATAAAGATAGTCGCTACGGGCAATTGAATTTATTGCTCAATAAACATATAGAATTAGATATTATCAAAGAACAGCTAGACCAAATGATTAAGATTGTCATATCTTTACAAAGAAGGCTTGTACCTGCCAATGAGATCATTAGAAGGTTATGTAAGGGTAGTCCTTCTGATAGGCTTACGAAAGCTTTTACGCAACTAGGTAGAAGAATCAAAACAGAATATATTTTACGATATTTGTCTGAATCTGAGGTTAGACTCAAAGTCCAACGCCAGTTAAATAAAGGAGAACATAGGCATGCTTTATCTAGATGGATAATTTTTGCTAATCATGGCAAATTCCAAGTTGGGGACTATGAAGAAATTATGAACAAGGCGAGCTGCTTAAGTCTAGTATCAAATGCTGTATTACTATGGAATACCATAAAAATGAGTGAGGTCGTAAATAAATTAAAAGATTATGGTTCTTTTATTGATGAAAAAAGTTTATCACATATTTCTTTGTTACCCTATAAACATGTTATCCATATGGGGACATATTTTGTAGATAAAAATAAAAAGAACGTGGAGACTAACAAAAAAGTATGGTTTTGAAGAAAATCTTCTCTCAAACCGTACCTTTTAACAGAGATGTTGCTGATACCCGTATTTAGGCAAAATTCTATGAATCATGGAGTTCATTTTTTCTACCAACGCCTTTTGTCTTGGTCTATACGGATCACAAAAAAATGTTTTAAAACCAACCAACTTATATGAAACATGCCGTACAAATTCTTTGCTGTTCTCCATAGTTAATGTTTTTCTGAGCTTTTGTGGCAGCTTTTTAATTTGTTTCAAAAACTCCATTGTGACCGTAGCAGACCGCTTGGAGTTGTTAAGTACCAACGCAATCCTTTGTGACTTTTTGTCTACCATAGAGCCGATACTCATACTTTTATTACCCTTTTAAAAGGTCAAATCCGCTTCAAATTGACATAGCTTTTGGGAGGCTATTGCTTCAAGCTCGTGGATTGAAACTCTGTGGGGTAAAAGGACTCTCTCCCGTTTTTTACCCCTGACTAGCCTTTTATGTCTTTTAGAAGGTAAATGAATATATAGTTCCAACTTAACTGCTACTGGCATAGCATACACAAGTCTATATATACTTTCCGTGCTGATGTGACATGAGCTATCGTTATCTAATTTAAATTTTCCCGCTATGGCACCGGGTCACCATTTCTTGTTAATCATTGTGTCTTTGATATAAGCTAATAATCGAGGCTATTTTTCTACCTTCAAGAGTTTTTGCTTATGTAACCTTTCATGATACTTCTCTTGCGCCAAGCACGGCACATATCTAAGATTAACCTTGTTTTTCTTAAGCTCCATACTAATAGTACTTTTAGACGTTTGTAGCTTTTTTGATTTTTCGTTAATACTAAGTCCTTTATCTCTCATTTCTTATAGGCTATAACGCTCTTCTCTGTTTAAATGTTTGTAATTCTTAATCATATAAAACCTATTCAAAATTTTGTTATTTTAAATAGGTCTTGTCCTACTTACTTATAGTATTTTCAGTCAAATTAGAAAAATCCTCAAAAATAAAGGTGTATTTCCTGATGATAAATCAATCAAAAAAATAACATTTTTAGCCCTTTGAAGTGCCGCAAAAAAACGGACCATGCCCCTGAAAGACTGGCCGTTAGCGCTAAATCAATTTGAAATACTTTGCGGTGACTCTATATATGATGTATTGGAAAATAAAAAGTAGAACTTACACAAAGTTTATGATTGACTCAGAAAAAGGAACTCCATGATTTATAGAATCTTGCCTAAATATTGAAATATTACAACAGTCACGCAAAAGCAGCTTGATAACGATGCCAATATTTTAAACATCATGCCCGGAAAGATTTTTGGCTATAAAACTCGCAATAAAATTTTGGGCAGAAAATTTATAGGTTTTGTTCTACTAAGTCCATGAATTTTCAAACTTTTGATTAACGAACATTAGAAATACCCTCAACGAACATTAGAAATACCTACAAAAAAAGGCTAAAAGATCAGAAAAGAACCAGATAAATATATCTTTAAGATTTATTATTGTTTGAGAATTACTGATGACATGTACAAATAAAAAAGTAGGGATTTTAATGGACAAGGTTAAAACGCATAATCAGATAATAGCCGCTGCAAAAGCAAGGATGAATGTAAAAACAGCGCGTAAATATTTACGGATTGGCAAACTGCCAAGTGAATTAAAGAAAGCTCGTAAATACAGGACTCGTAAGAATGCATTTATAGAGTACTGGAGTGAAATAGAAACAATGCTAGAGTCAGCTCCTGAATCACATGCAACATCACTACTGCCTTATCTGATGGAAAAGTATCCTGGGTACTACAACGATAAACAATCGCGTTGTTTACAGAAGTTAAAAGTTTGGCGTACTGAACATGGTAAAGATAAGCCTGTAATATTCTTGCAGAATGTTGGACCCGGTCAGCAAAGCCTACCTGATTGGACGAATATGAACCAATTGGATATCTGTATTGGTGGTAAGCCATATTCCCATTTATTGTTTCATTTTATGTTACCGTATTCACGTTGGGAAAGTTTTTCTATATGCCGTAGTGAAAGTTTTGACAGCTTGGCTCTAGGATTTGAAAGAGCCGTATGGGAGTTAGGTGGGGTATTGCCTGAACATCGTACAGATAACTAAAGCGCAGCTACTAAGTAGCGCGGCAGCAATAAGGCTTTTACGGAGCGATGGGAAGAATTACTTGCTCATTATAATGTTAAACCATCAAGAAATAATCCTGGGATAAGCCACGAAAATGGTTCTGTAAAAAAAAGTCAAGATACCTTCAAAAAGGCAGTTAACCAGCATTTACTGTTGAGAGGGTCACGAAATTTTGTTGAGGTAAAGAATTATGAGGTTTTTTTTACCAAAATTAAGGAAAAAAGTAATAGTTCAAGGAAAGAAAGATTAGCTGAAGAATTGTCCCATTTACAAAAATTACAACACAGAAAATGGAATGCACCAACAATTTTACCTGTACGAGTTAATCCCAGCAGTGTTGTTACTATTTTATCTATACCTTATTCTGTGCCGAGTCGTCTAATAAGTTATAGTTTGGAAGCATATGTTTATGCTGAAGAAATAGAACTTTATTATGGTAACAAATGTTTACAAAAGATGCCTAGGGTTCAACAAGGTTATGCCATTGATTACAGGCATATTATTGATTCTCTTATACATAAACCGGGTACATTTGCCGGATATTAGTACCATGAATCCCTTTTTCCCCGTCCTGTTTTTTGTCAGGTATATGACCAGCTTACTAGTCAGGTAAATGACTAGCTTACAGGTTTATATCCAAGCAAGGGATACAAAATATACCTTATGATATTAAAAAATGGCCAAAATGTATGGAGAATGGATATTGCAGCAGCACTGGAAATTTTATTGGAAAGTGCAACTGAAGCGACCATAGATAATATTACTGCTTTTTTAGACAATAGGCCTAAAACTGTTTATTCAGTAGAAAGTAGCCAATCAGTTCTTGGGGAATATGATCAATTACATGGTTTTAAAACAAGTGAGACAGCATGATAAAAAAGATATTAAATGAACAACCTCTAGGTAACCTCTAGGAGAATTTATGGACCAGTTTAAAAGTATACTTATTTTTCGTAAACCCGGCACTGGTAAAACCCATCTTAGTATAGGACTAGCATGGGAATGGTGTCTTACCGGTAGAAACGTATTTTATACAACTGCACCAAGTCTGGTTCAACAATTATTGAAAGCAAAATCCAATTTCCGACTTGGGCAAATTATTAGAAAATTTGACAATTTTGAAGTATTAATTATTGACGATATATCCTATGTAGCTTATAGCCTAGAAGAAACTGATGTGCTCTTTACGTTGCTAGCTGAACGTTATGAAATGCGCAGGGTCGTAATTACCAGCAATTTAGTCTTTGCAAAATGGAATACTATTTTTAAAGACAATAAATGACTACCTCAGCTGCTATTGACAGACTAGTTCATCATTCTACGATGCTTGAACTAAATACTGAGAGTTATAGAATCGCTACTGCTAAAGTAAAAAAATTAACTTTAAAATCGAAGGACATAATGGGGTTCAAAGCACAAATCCCCGCCGACAAACCGTCATATTCTATAAGCCTTTTATCTAAGAGTTTAACAATTTTGCTAGCATCCTTATCAAAATTACTTTTTTGTACAGTACCAACTAGCTTACCTAATACTTGTCCTTGAGAAATCTTGAGTGCGAGAGCATCTTTGGTGCGCTGGCTTGTTAGATCACGTTCAAGATCTGAAAACAATGCAAACAACGTAATTGTAACTTTAAAATTCATATCATGCTTGCTAATATCAAGGTTCTATTTAAGAATTACTACCCTGATACTTCTTGCAACTAGTTCATTAACCAGTTCTATGACTTTAGGTGTACTTCTACCGAGCCTACTGAGCTCTGTTACAATCAACATGTCGGTACTAGAGGGTTTTCTAAAACTTCTTCTATTCTTCTCTGTTTTGGAGTTATTTTAGGCGACCTTTGAATCTCAACGAACTCTTTTATCTTGAGATTTTTTTTTTGTGCATATTCTAGTATTGCAAGTTTTTGATTATTTAGCTTCTGTTTATCTGTTGAGGTACGAGTATAAGCTTTAATTTTAGGCATTTTAGAGCCTGTTAAGTTTTAACTCTAGTTTTATATGAAAAATATACATAGTATATATACTATGTAACATATAAGATATCTGCAAAATAGCAATATTTTAACGGCCGTTATGTTTTATACAAAAATTATGACTTTACGGGTACAGACTACAAACGCATTTAGATTTTAAGTGAAGCTGAAATAAGCGATCTTTATTCTATACCACCAATTACAATAGAGGAAAGGATTGTTTATTTTTCCTTAAACAAGCAGGAAAATCTGCTCATTCAAAAAATTCCTGATTTTCTTTCTAAAGTTCACGCAATATTGCAGCTGGGCTATTTTAAAGCAAAAGGACGGTTATTTTCTTTCAAATACCAGGATGTTGTACCGGTCATAGATTACATACTGGATAAATATGAAAGTAATTTACTTAAGGCAAGAAAAGAAGAAACCAACAAGAGAATTCTTGCTTTACTGAACTATAGAAATTTTGACGCCAAAGCACGCAAAGAACTTGTTCAACAGGCATTACTTTTAGTGCGTATCCGTGCAAATCATATAGATATAGTTAGGGAATTACTATTATCCCAGATTCAAATAAAACAGATTGTCCTACCGGGTTACACCATATTACAGAATATCATCAGCCTATCCATCAGCATAGAGTTTAAACGTATAGAAAATATTATACGGAATAATATACCAAAGGGTTTTGACACCTTATTATCCGGCATGACTAAATTGGAGTCTGCAATAAATTTGCCGATCCTCAGGGTAGAACTGAAAAACTTTAAACAAACAGAGCTCAAAGCAGTATCCGCCAAGTCCCGTACGTATTTAGAATATAATAAACTATCTAAAAAACTAATAGATAAATTTGAAGTATCACCTAAATGTATCAGATATTACGCTAGTATCGCAAATGAGTATAATATTTACAGATCAGAGCAACTTAGCAAAGCGCTTAGAAAGCTTTTTCTGTTATGTTACATTAATCAAAAATACAAAGAAGTCATCAACAATTTGGTTACCGGCTTTATCTACTATAATAACAACTTTATTCATGAGGCAAACGAATATGCTAATAAGCAATTCATGCTCCATACAATTTATTATAACAATATTTTACCCAAAGTCAGCAAGTTATTAAAATGTATGGGATGCGATGCAGAACAAATGGAATATAAAAGTTTCTGGCAAACTGCGTATGATATTCTGCCTAAAAATCAACATATACCAACAGAAGAATATATTTTAAGGCAAACATTTGATTTTCAGTCTGCTAAATGGGAATTCTATGTTAATAAGGCTAAGCGTATCAAGGCTAATCTTCGCATGCTATTCAGATCGATAGAGTTTTGCAGTATTGAAAAGGACGATGATTTATTGCAAGCAATATTATTCATTGAGGGATGTGTTTGATAAAGACTTGTCCTTGAGCAAGGTAACTACAGATAAAATTCCTGATAAATTTATCCCCAAAAGTATCATAAAGTATCTACGCATTTCAAAAAATGATAATACTGCTAAATCTGAAAGTACAAAACAAACAAGAATAAACTCAGACAAAGCTACTATGATCAATGCTTATCATCCTGATAAATTTGAGTTTTATCTATACCAATCTATTGTGAAAGAAATTGATACAGAATTTATTTTTTGCAACGAAAGTACCAAATACAAAAGCTTAAGTGCAGATCTTGTCTCTGGTAAGGTATGGCAAAATAACGACGAACTTATACAAAAACTTAACTACCCTAATATCGCAGTCAATGTAAAACAAAGACTTGATGGGTTAGAGGTAAAACTTCATACAAAAATCCTAGTAGTGAATAGAAAAATTGCCAGTAAAGAAAACAGTTGCATTAAAATAAAAGAAAGCAAGACTAAAGATGATAAAGTTGATAAGAATAGTAAAACGCACCACAAATGGCATATAATCATTCCTACAATAGAGGAGAAAGATGACATATTCTTTGCTATGGTACCAAGTATCAATATTAGCGAAGTACTATACTTTATCAATGAACCAACCAACTTCTGTGA
Organism: Hydra vulgaris; assembly: GCF_022113875.1. NCBI lineage: Eukaryota > Metazoa > Cnidaria > Hydrozoa > Anthoathecata > Hydridae > Hydra > Hydra vulgaris. The sequence continues at coordinate 456,992 of NC_061160.1, read as the reverse complement.
AGCTTTTTATCATATCAAACCACGTAGTTCTAAGCAAAGAGCTGATGACGAAGGAATTATTGCGTGCATTGTAGCCAACGGGTTTAGCTTTGGTACTTATCGCATGTCGCGAAGTTGAGATATAAGCTATAGTATTCTGAGTAATATATAAAAAAACTTTTTGAGAGGATTTACGTGAAGGTAGCGATATTATCAGTAACAAAATAGCAAGTCTGAAAGTTTTTAATTTGTTGAACATTTTGACAGATAAATTACTTGCTGCAGTAGATGGTCAAAAGTTTGAAACAAGGCTAGATACTATGCAATCTAGATACTCTCCAAAATATTTTGGCTTAAGAAAAGGTATTGTCCCATTTAGTATGGTGCTCAACCATGCACCAATCAATTGCAAGATTATTGGCGCCAACGAACATGAGAGCCATTATACCTATGATATTAAATATAATAATACTTCTGAAGTTGAGCCAGACGCGGTATCAGGAGACATGCATTCAATTAACAGAGTCACTTTTGCTGTGCTTGGTTTCATAAGTAAATTATTTATGCCAAATTTTTCTGATCAAGAAGAACAAGTTAAAAGTCTCAGGAGTATGAAACATTTGGTCTTTTATTAAGACTGCTTTATCAAACCTACTAAACTCGCCAATAGAAAACTTATAATAGAGGAATAGGAAAATATTCAAAGGATTTTTGAATCACTTGCTATCCAAGAGTCAACACAAGCTACAATCATAAGTAAGTTGTCATCTCATAAAAGATATAGCAGAATTAAAATAGCCCTTTGGGAATATGATTCAATACTGAAAGCATCTGCTTACTGGATTTTATAGATAACGAAATAATGCGGAGTCAAATCCGTAAAACTTTAAATAGGGTCTTAGCACCAGCTACGTAAAGATATAGCAAAAGTACATAGTGGAAAGTTCAGAGGACAGACTATTGTAGAGAATGAGGTATGGAATCAATGCTCTACATTACTAGCAAACTCTATAGTACTGTACCATGCAATTATACTAGATAAACTACTTGCAGAGTGCATTGCACAAGAAAATATAGAAGAAATAAACTATTTAAAGAGCATCTCACCAGTAAGGTGGGAACAAATAAACTTTATTGGCAAATATGTATTCCTACAACCAAAAAGTACAACAAATATTGAGGACATAATTGCACAGTTACAAAAGAACCTAAAAACAATCTTATAAACCTAGAGATATAAAGTATACAGGGCATTTCGATTTATCGGCGGGGATTTGGACTTAGAAGCCCATGATGTTATATACTAGACAATATTTTTTTGCTTAAAAATGGGTAACTTTAATATTCGTCGCAGCCAATTCTAATGTTCGTTAGTCAAACTTTTGGAAATTTCGCTATTATACCCTATTACAGAATCTGTTGATGTACTATCCTTACCACGTTTTGCAATTGAGCTAGTGAAAGAGAGCTAACACACCAACGGAGAGTTATTTCTGATGAAAACTTAATTTGTTTTTCAAAGCATTGTTTCTTTATTTCTTATACAATTTTTGGTGGACTTTTGAGAAGTAAGATAAGCAAGATTTGAGAAGTAGAAAAGTTTTTGAGGTGTAAGATAAAATTCATCAATTACCTGATTAATCAGTTCTTCCTGTTGCTTTGATAATCTTGATTTTCCCTTACCACCATTCGGTTTTTGCGGAATAATAGAGGTCATTAAACCACGCGATTGGCGATAGTTGCGAATTAATCTGTATACATTGCGTGTGGATATTTTAAGTTTGGTTGCAGCATCTTGAAGCATTTTTTGAGAAAAAATTTTGCTTTGAGCAAAGAGGAGCTATAATTTCTGCACGTTGTTCGCTCTGAATACATGTTTCTTCATTAATTCTAGAGACGTCATTCATATTTATCTGGCTTTTTACATATATTGAACTCTACTTTGATCAAATCATAATATATTGGACTTGCCTATGATGAAATTGAACTGATCTTTGATAATTTTAGAATGAATTTATAAGTATTATCATACAATCTGCTGAACTCCACATTAAAAATGACAATACACCTCTTCACAGTTTCGATAATTTCGTGCGCGCGCATTTTTAAATAGTTTGTTATTGTTCATTGTGCGCAGAATCGCATGAAAGAGTTTGATTTGTACTAATAAACTACAGAAGAAAGTCATTTATTTTAGTTAGTTTTTACTATTTTTAATTGTTTTAAACATGAAACCTCAAAGTTTGAAAAGAAAACGATCAATGGGATGTGCTGTATTTGATTGCAGCAGTAGCCAATATAATCTTGAGCTTTGGCGCAATGAATTTTGTGAGTTACACAAGGTCTTAAGAAGCAGTTTGACTTGCAGATGTTCGGAACCTTACAAGTATGTATACTACATATAATGTTATTTATCTAAAATTTAAACATCTGGCTAAACATGTATAAAGTGAATTAATGAATTAATGTTACATATTATGTGTAGACATTATGGAATAGGGGTATATAGTACCTATAATAATGTAATAATATCTGTATATAATAATATTATACACAGATATTATTAATATCTTCCTACAACATGTATAAAGTGAATTATATGTTACATATTATGTGTAGACATTATGGAATAGGGGTATATAGTAACTAAATAATAATGTAGGAAGATATTAATAATATCTGTATATAATAATATTATATACATATGTTATTAATATCTTCCTACATTATTATTTAGGTACTATATACCCCTATTCCATAATGTCTACACATAATATGTAACATATAATTTACTTTATACTTGTTTATATTATTAATATATTATATAATATTAATATTATTATATAATATAATACCTACATAGCCAAATAAGACATTTTGTAGGCCTAGGGCAAAACATGGTCTTAAGTAGCCTTAAAAAAATGACATGTAGTTACTTTCATGAAAATAAATACATACTATAGTATGTATTTATTTTCATAATATATGCCTTTTCATGCCTTTTCATGGCTAGTACTAGCCATGTATGGCACGCTGTTATTGATATGTAGGCATATATTGTATACCTTATTCCATAGTATGTCTACTTATATTTATACAATATGCCTATGTAATATGTCTACAATATTTCTGTATTTCTCCAATATATATACAAATTCTAAACAAAAAATTTATACACAAAAGATATTATATACCCCTATTCCATGACATATAAATATGCTTGAAAAAAGTCGAAGAAATTTGATTCGATTTTGTTATAGTTGTAGTTATTAGCCATTGTTTCTCTTGTCTTTATATTGTTGTTGATGTAGATGGTATCCATCTATTATTAGTTTTTTTTTTTTTCATGTCTTTATATTGTTGTTTATAGATGGTAACTGGTTATTCATCATCAGCTATAACCACATTTATATAAATTTTATATTCTGTAAAAAAAACCATTGGTTAGTGAGAACGACTGTGTTTAACTCATAATATAAGGAGTGTAAATCAGGAAATTCTATTAAAGATCCTGATAGATGACTTCTTTATTGTGATTTTTTTTACAGAATATAAAATTTGTATAAAAGTGGGGTATGACAACTTTGAATGCCCAATTGCTTGAAACTTATATAAAACTTATAAATAAATAATAATAAAAGATATATATATATATATATATATATATATATATATATATATATATATATATATGTACTAAAATCATTTGTATTTATAAATTATAAGCTATAAATTTGTAATTGAATAAATTTTATCTTTTTAGATTATTTGTATTTCCATCAGAAAAAAAATTGCCAGAAAAGCGTTTAAAGTGGCAGCAACTAATCAACCGTCAAAGCCCTACACGTCGAAATAAATACTGCAAAATTGGAGCCAACCACAGAGTATGCTCTAAACATTTTGTTGATAGTGAACCATCTGTAGAAAATCCATATCCAATTATTAATCTTGGTTACGATTCATCCAAAAAAATCAAAACTATTTTAACTGCACAATCTCTACGATCGCAAGTAAATAAAAAATTAGAGTTAAATTGTGATTCTTTACCATCTTGTGCTTTGCAATCTTCTTCTGCAACATCATTTTTACCATTGAATTCAACATTAAAATCTACTAATGATTCCATTTTTTTCTTGTCATCATCAAATTTTAAAAATACAGAAGACAAAAGTTATGTAGATTTTTCTATTATTAATACATCATTGAAGGACTTACACAAAGAATCATTGCAAGACCTACATGATGAATCATTACAAGACATACACGATGAATCATTGAATGACTTACACGAGAAGATAAATTTGAAAAAAGATATTAAACAAACTATTTTGGATAGCAGTAGTAATGATCTCCTTGCTAATGACTTATTATTTGAAAATTTAAGATTAAGAAAAGAAAATGGTTATCTAAGGAGCAAAAACAAAGCATTTCGTAAAAAAGCAAATATGTTTGAGAAACTTTATTTAAAAAACTCTAAAGATATTTATACTTTGCATACACAAGTCACCAAGTGCATTTGTAAGCAAAGTGTTTCAAATCGCATTTTGAAAACAAATAGTGATTGTGACTTTTTTACTGGGGTTCAAACATTAGCAGAGTTTAAATCTCTTCATAATATCATTTCACCATTTGTTCGCAGGCGTTGGCGTGGTACACTAAACACTACTCCTATTTCAAGAAAGTTTAAAAAAGCACCAAAGCAATTTGGGCCTCTGAGGAAGCTGTTAAGCGAAGAAGAATTTCTTTTGTTTTTAATGAAAATGCGTCTTGGATTATTAAATCGAGATTTAGCAGAAAGGTTTAAGGTTTCAGAAGCTTTAATTAGTTCTGTAACATCTTCTTGGCTTAAAGCATCTTCTGCAGTATTATCCCCGATTGTTTATATTCCTGATAAAGGTAACATTGTAAATACTCGCCCAGATCGTTTTATAAATTACAAAAATCTGCATTCTATTATGGACGCTACAGAATTTTTTATTGAAACTCCCAAAAATCCAGATCTACAAAAGTTAACATGGAGTGAATACAAGCACCATAACACAATAAAAGTTCTTGTTTGTATAGCTCCTAATTCTTCAATAATGTTTTTGTCTCATTGTTATGGAGGATCTATCTCAGACAAAGCAATTACTAATTTAAGTGCATATCTTGACAAAGTTCCACCTCATTCTCAAATTATGGTTGACAAAGGTTTCCTTATTAAAAAAGAATGTGACGCTCGACACATTATTTTAACTATGCCACCTGGAAGAAAAGGTTCAGAGCAAATGACACCTTCTGAAATTGTTAGCACGCAAAAAGTTGCAAATCTAAGGATTCTAGTAGAACAAGTTATTCGGAGGTTAAAGACTTTTAGAATTTTGGCTGGAGAATATCCAATTAACATGACAAGATGTTTTGATGACGTAGTTACAGTATGTGCTGCATTGTCAAACTTACGGAAAACTATATACTTGTAATGAAATTATAGACTACTATTCTATTTGCGTTCGCTTTTAATAGTATACAAAAATAATAATTTATCTGTTATCTGCATTTGTAGTATAGGTTGTGTTAATAAACATTGTATCTTAAATTATAAATGTTATCATTGTCAATATCTCGGAATATTTAAGAACTATTAAATAATATAACTCGAACCTCCGGTGGGACAAAGAAATTAGTTCAAGTTATCGGGAAATATTCCATTATAAAGGGTTGACAACAAACATTAAAATAAATTTATATTTTAGTTATGGTAGGTTAGGTGCATGGAGTGTATTTTTAATAATCTACCCTGCTCCACAAAATTCCTTTGCGCCGGTGCCCAACGCCACCAAAAATTCCGTTTCCGTTTTTATCTGTATGCATTTGTAGTATAGGTTGTGTTGATAAACGTTGTATCTTAATTTATATATATATATATATATATATATATATATATATATATATATATATATATATATATATATATATATATAAATTTATATACATTTATATATATATATATATATATATATATATATATATATATATATATATATATATATATATATATATACATTTATATATATATATATATATATATATTATATATTTTTTTTTTCTATAATCCCGGGATTATAGACAAATTCATGATCCCGAAATCCCGGGGTTTGTGTCTAAAATTTCCCGGAATTTCGGGATTGTAATAAATAAATAAAAAATTGACTAACCTTAATTTATTTAAAATGCCTAGTATATTTAAATTTTTGCTATATGATTTGTTATATAATATCTAATCTTAAAATGCATGTTATCATTGTTAGTATCTTGGAACCATAAATTCCGTTTCCGTCACTGCACGAAACTTATTTTTAACGTTTATTTTTAAGCTTGTACATTTGTACGAACAATTCAACCATTTGGTTAGTCGACAATTTGGTTGTGGAAGGCAGTACAAAGGTACTGCCTTCCACAACCAAAACCCATATAGTGTGCATAGATTTTAGTCATTGTATTTACTTTACTTTGAAAATATTTGCCTACAAATTCTCTACAAATTGCCTAAAAATTATAAAAGATTTCGATTGTTTAAATTGAATGAATTTATCATTTTTATTTGGATGTAAAATCATATAGAACATCAATAATGTTCTATATGGTTTTTAATAGAAATAGTAAAATAATCTTAGCTTTATAGATATGAAACTAACATTTACTATATCCTGTTTTGGTTAGAGATTTTTAATCAGTTTTTTAAATCATTAATTTAATTTTTTTAAACATTAATTTTAATCAGCACCCCTAGTCATTTAAAAAGTGAGAACTAATAGGATAACTAATAAGGGGCCATTCAAAAAGGAGGTCACTATACTTGAAAATGACGTTATAAAATCCTGATCCCCTCACCCTATTATTACCCAAATTTTTTATTTGATCTCACAATGATGTTTGATACAACTGCTGCACCTTTGAATTAAAATATTATCTTACATTCTCTTCATAAAAGTACATAGTTTTCTATGATAATAAAACTTAAATAAAAATCTTAAATAATAAAAATCTTAAATAAAACTTGGAACTTGGAAAAGGTGGAGGGGGGATGCTTTATGTCATCTGCAATACTTTGCAGCTGTTTTATCATAATTTCAATAGAATTTAATATGCTTTTCTTTGTTATCTTTTGGTGAGAAATAAACCAAGTTAATTTTCGGCAAATCGAGATGGTTTTTATAGTCTGTTTACACTAAACGTTTTTGTCAGTGACTCGGAAATTGTTTTCTAACTTTAAAGGCAAATTTTTAGATTTTTTTTTTTAGGTTTGAGATATATAAAATTTGTGCTGATAACAACAAAATTAATAAATGGGCGGGGGTGTCTAAATAAAGTTAGGGTGGGTGAGAAAAATATCCAAAAAATATTAAGAGGGGGAAGGAGAGGGAGGTTTATTAAGAAATCAAGAGTACATACCCCCATACACATGCGCACTTATTATTTCCTTCCACCACGCCTATTAACTTTACCACCTTAACAATTACCCGCCTTAACTGAGCTTAAAAGTGCTAAAGACCCTGACCCTGCACATTAAATGACACATTAAATCTTAGGTAAAGAAGACTACTTTTTCAAAAATAGACCCAGGCCCCCATAAATCCTAATTTGCCACTGAACTCAATAAAAAGATTCAAATATTTTTTGATTAAGTAAAAACTTTTTTTGATTAAGTAAAAACAAATTGTTCACATTCAATTGAGTTATCTTTACTGCTTTAAGAAGACATTTTTACATTCTTCACACATCCATGAATCATCATCTGATGGTATATCATTTGCAGTTTTTATTCCAACACAGTGAAAATGAAACCATGAATTGCATGTTTCACAAGCTACAGAATTTTCTTCAAAAGTTTCCGCTATATATGGAACAAGTTTTACACACACTGCAAACATACCTCGGTGTAGATAAAACTGGTATAAGAGATTTTGACTTTAGTGATTGTTTAGGTCGAGATATTTTTGCACGTTTAGTTGATACAAGTGACATTGGGGATTTTGACTTGAGTGATTTTTTTAGTGGCAATATTTTTGTCATTACAACTTCTCTGACATCAGAGACAGCACTTTTTAAGTTGTCTGATGGAGAGAACTGCTGAAGTTCATTACTGCTAGTATTAGTATAAAGAAGAAATGGTGCTAGATGATCATACCAAAATTCTAAAAGATTTTTTAGCATTCGTTCAAAAAATATTTTATCAAACAAAATACTCTCTAAGTAGTGGCCATGATGTGTAAAAACAAAGTACCATGCATGTAAAATGTTCAGAACTCCTAATTGACCCTGGATTTGAAAATAATGATCATGAGTCTTTTTTAAACAAACTTTTCCTTCTACATTTATATGCAATGAATTGTAGTTTAAAACGGTTGGTATAGTGTCTCTAATAATGTAAGGGCATTTTATCTCAACGCATCCAATACCGCAACAGCATTCAACAATAAGATCAGGAGAAGCTGAAATGAATTGAAACTTTTTATAAATTTGCATGCCTGAATCATAAAACTTTATATTTTTGTGACCATTTTCTTTTAGAATTTTTACCACTGCTCTTTTAGCATGAGCTTCTGTTGCAATACCATGTCTTGTTGCAAATGTTTCAAACTTGTTTATTTTAGTTATAGTTTTTAACAAAGCAGCAGAATCATGTTTACTTTCAATTCGGGTAAAAACTGATTTAAATTTAGAAGCAGTAATCCTGCCCTGGCGTTGGTTAAACCATATGCTTGATGAAGATTGCATTCGAGTTGCTTCTTCAATACTTTTAATCTGCATATCATTCAATGCTAAACTTTCTGTAAAACAATTTACATTTTCAGTCAATGATAAGTTGCTGTCAATCTTAAAATTATTCGCTGATTCAACCACACCTAATGGTAGGTTAACTTTAGATTTTTCCACTTTTTTGGATTTACCATTGTACAATTCAACAAAACAGCTATTGTGGGAAACATCTTTCAGGGATTTGTACAAATAGTCTCGAAACTGGTTTTTGTTACTTAGAAGTTGTTTTTGTTCGTCTGTACAAAAAACATATTCTTTTAATGATTTATTGGATTCTTCTATTTTTATTTCTGTAGGTTTATTTCCTTTTTTGTAATGATGTTTGTTAAATACAACATCGCAAAGTGGTTTGTGTGTTAAAACAGTTTTAATACCACTTGGAACCTTCCATTTTGCAAAAACACTAGTACATGACGGTTTCGTTGCCCCTGTACACACTGCAGCTTCAACTCGAAATAGCATTGCAATTACATGGTTGCAACAACCAAGAAGACCTGCAATACAAGTACAATATGCTGAATTGATTTCTCCTCCAGGTCTTTCATTATCTTTTTTAACTGCTGCCCAAACATGATAAGGTGTACTAGATGTACGCTGTGATGGTGTTACACGGGATTTGAGGAAACAAAAATCAGATTCTTCAGTTATTTCATGAAAATATATCTCTTTGACAAACTCGCATTTGTAGTAGCGGTAAGCTTTGCCTTCTTTATAGTCTGAATCTAAACGATTCATTAGCTCATCTGGCTGCTCAAGTTTTCGTAAGTATTTTTCTATATCAGTGTAGTAAATGGAAGGCCACTTGTATAACCCGCTCCCACTTTCAGAAAGCCAATTTTTCTTTAGTGAAAATGGGTCTGGAATCACACAGCCACGTAAAATGAGTTTTGACTTGTACTCGCATACTAGAAGCCTTTGGCGATCTTCACTTTCATTATCAATAGGTGTTTCATTTTCAATGGCAGAAAACACTCTAATAAAAGTTTAAAAATTTTTTATGTATAAATTAAAATATATGAATCATATATAATACATACATATGTTGTATAAATGTACATACATGGATATGTATATATTAGTAAAAGACAATTATAAACAAACTAAAAGTAAAAAATATAGTATAAAATTACAATGTATGAATATGTAGTACATGCATATATGAATCATATTATGATGCATCATATATTATGATACATATGTCATATATGTATAAATAAATGCATATATTATATGGATTTATGCATGTATTATATATTCATACATTGTATGTATTTTTGTATGTTGGATGTAGGCCCGTATATATATATGTTATTTTTACGTTTTTTTCTTACCTGAAAACCAAAGTTTCAAAATCACCATCAACATCTTTATTCCTCAATATTAAATACTCTTTAAGAGCTTTTTCACTCCACGTACGAATTCGTTCTAAGTTTATTTTATCCATGATCAAAAAAATTCTAAAACAGAAACTTATAAAAATCTAAACTTTGAATCATCTCATATAAAGCTAAATAAATATCCATATTATTAGAAAACTCACGTAAACAACTGTTTCTTTCAAGGATGCTTTCTTAATTTATCTGTTAATTTACTTCCTTTCATGCGATTCTGCGCACAATGAACAATAACAAACTATTTAAAAATGCGCGCGCACGAAATTATCGAAACTGTGAAGAGGTGTATTGAATCAGGTCTCTCTCCAACTGCTGTCGCCAAACAACTTAATATTGGTCGCTCTACAATATATCGTGAGCTTAAATATGCAAAATAAGTAATTTAGGTTAAATGCTTTAATTTTAACGTATACTTTATTATTTTATATTCGCCAAACTGGTCTTGGATAATCCGCTGAACTCCACTTTGAAAAATGACAGGAACGCAAGGTACAATTCATCAAGGGTTACTACTCTAACTAAGCACATCTACTTGATACCTTAATTCAACTTCCTTACCACAAAATGCAATAGCTATTTTGATAATCTTTTTAACATGCTCATATTCCTTTACCTTGGTCTCATAGCATCGATCAATAATTTGCTGCAAACCAATTTCTGTAAAGTAAGATAACTCTTCGGCTTTTTTTTCTCTAGTCTAATTCTGCCTTCTTTTCTCTAGTCTGATAAAAACTAGTAGCATTATATAATAATTCTTGTAAACATTCTTTAAATTCTTCTACCTTGCCGAAGGCAACAAAATCACAAAAGAATAATATCTAGAACTATCTATATTTAATTTATCAGTAACCCATTGAAGCATTCTAGCATTAAATATGTACTTTGCTACTTTATTTGGCACTGATAATTCTCAGATGTTTTCTTCACGTTCTTTAGCAGTTGGATTTAAATAAGCGCTAAACAATAATAAACTATATAGTCCAACTGGCTTATTAATATCACTAAACATAATTTGCTTGGTAATTGGTGATACTATATTCTTACCAGCTTCTAATTGTTGTAAGTTCTTTTGTATTTCATCTGATAATAAAGCCTTCTCAACTAGCCCAGTTCCTCCACTATCTAGCCAGTAATGATCAAGTTTTCCTTCACTAGATAGACATAACATTATTGACCATGGATTATAAGTTACTTCTCGTCCAAGTGTATAACCATTATATCAATCTTTTGTTTCGCTAGGATCAGTTACAGTAGTAGTCTTCTTGGGTAAAACTGAAAAACTCAGCAAATTTCTTAACTAGTAAGGTATACTCACGAACATTGTTCAAATCAGAAAATAATGTAGCTTTAGCTATTCTCCATATCCCAGTAATAAGACCTTTTTCTAAATAAGGGTTGCTTTTTAAAGATGCTCCAAATATTCCACGAAATAGATTATGTACTTTCTTAAACTCATCTATTCTACTATTAACCTCAAGTATGCATTATTAATAGGCGTATCATATTCATCAATCAATATGTAAGTTTTTCGGTTAAAATGTTTAAAGAGCAATTTGCTTAAGAAAAGCAGATTATTTTGGAAGTAAGCTAAATTTATATTACCTTGGAGATATAAATGGAGTTTAGAAAATCTTGCTTTTCTTTATCACTAATTTGAGTGCTATGGAGCAAATAATCATAATTATTATATAGTCCTTTAACATTGAGTCTTACTTTATCTTCTGTTTCCTGATAACTAGTTCCTTTTGCCTCTTTAAGATTAAGCAATATTACTGGAAATTGGCCTTGGCGTTTCATTGAACGTAATTGGTAATATTTAAAGGTTTCAATTTTTTACTTTCACCAAAACCAGAATCTATTGTACCTCCAACAAACAGCTTATGATTAGTCTTTTGCTCTATCGATAACGCATTGCCTTGGCTATCTACTTCAATTTCTAGAAGAGTTTTAATCATATCCATATTAAGACTTTTACCCCAAAGCCTTGGTCTAGTAATTAAAACTAGGTCCCCAAAGCCTTGGTCTAGTAATCACCACTATCTTCTATTATTTCTTTGATTAATAAACTCTTATCAACAAAAACATCACTATTAAGTAATAACTTTTTAAAATTATCAGTGCCAGTTAATATTTTAGGCTGAGTATTTGTACCAATACTATTACATTCATTTAAAGCGACATCATTTTCCATATACAAGTCTTAAAATATATTCAATTCTACCTTTGTTAATTTGGGGAGTATTCAAAACTAGGTACAATTTTTGGTAAGTTCCTAATTATTTTTTGCTACAGACTTTTTTATAGCAGATATTGTATTTTTGCTTACAGGTAGCTCTTTGCTAATCCAGTCGTAACTTTTGTTTGTTCGATTAAAACTTTTTTATCCTTTTAACTTTATCTGCTGTCTTCTTATTTGCTCTACCAAGTGGCCTACTAAATTTTACTCCATTAAACCTAGCTTTTTCTATTCAAGCTTTAGTTCGTGATTTCATCATGCTCCCTTTAATTTTCGCAAAAACACCAGCTATTTGAAAAAATGCTCTGCTTTGTCTCCAGAGTCAAGGGACATAAGATCTACATTTTTAGCATTTAATAATTCTATAATTTCAATCACACCTCTTAGAAATCTAGCAATCCTATCAATTTTATAAACTACCACAATATTATCTGTGCGCAATAATTCAATCATTGCCATTAGCTCAGTTCTGTTATTATCTTTAGCACTAACTGATTCGCTATATATTTTCTTACTCCCTACTTTTAATAATTCTCCTTTTTGTATTTCTAAATCTTGATTATTGCTGCTTACTCTTGCGTAGCCAATCTTCATAATAGCTTTGATACAATTTTATTTGAAAAATAGTATTGTATCATAATAGTACAAAGAAGTCTAGTGTTTTTATTAACTGTACTACTTATTAAAAAGTTTGGTATAGTGCAACAAAACTCTATCATAATTGTACTAATAATGGAACATTTGAGAATTTCCCATACTTATTTGAACAGAGCCGATTATTCAAAAACTTATGAATGATAAAGTTAAGCAGAGTTTCCTAATAAATCAGCTTGATCATTATTATTGATAAATCATACATGGATTCCGGTTGTTTAGAATGAATCGATTTAGGTTCACAGGGATTATATTGTTGATTAGATAGATTCATATTAAGAATATCATTATTTAATTCTTTATTTTCAACTTATTTTGAATGAAATGGAACAGCTTTTTCTTGAGTTAATCTACTTACTGGTAATAATAAGATAAAATTCTCTATCACTTCTGGACCACATTTGTTATATTTTTGTGATACCAATTTTATTTCATTTAAGCTAACCTGATATTCTGGAAAACTGTTTATTAGTTGTTCAGCTAATTGTTCTTTGAGTAACGCTGGTATTATATTTTGCCCTGGATCCATATAACTTATATTTATTTCATTAATGGCTTTATCTGTAGCTAATCGTATCCAGTGTTTATTGTACAAGTTTAAAGAAATTAATACTTTATCCTGTGCTTTTAGGTTAGAGGTAATTTCGTTGACTAATCTTCTTGTAGAATAAAACGAATCGCCGCAGACATAATCTGGTATAATTATTTCTACATTTTCTGCTTTCACACTGTCTAAACGAAGGTTTTAACAATTCTTTCACACCCTCTATACTATATTGTTTCTAATAACTTGAAACTTGATAATCATTTAATCCATTAACTTCCTTACAAACAGAATAGTTAACAAGTGGAATAGTTTAACAGAGGAGACAAATAATTCTGAAAATGTGAACATCTTCAAAAACAAGTTTGATTGTTTCAAAAAAAAAGAAAATTAAGATATAAAACAATATAAAAACTGAAACACTTTTGCAACGGCTGTCAAAGTTTTAACATCTACAGATGTTAGACACGCATTGTATGTGTACAGCAAAAAAATTAATTATTGTTATTATTAATATTACCATTAGGATTTCTAACTTTAGATAAAGTGCTTTTAGCTATGCCTTGAATATAAAAACAACCTAAAGTAAGCAATAACTCTATTGCCTCAATAGCTTGTGTTGCAATTTCTGGATGTTCTACAGCAATATCACCAATAACCTGTATAGCTTTGCCTTGGATATGGGGAGAACCTTCAGTAAGAAGTAACTTTAAATATTCAATGGCTTGTGTTGCAATTTCTGGATGTTCTATAGCAATATTACCAATAACCTGTATAGTTATGCCTTGGATATGGGGAGAGCGTTCAGTAGGTGGTATATTTAAACTTTCAATGGCTTGTATTGCAATTTCTGGATGTGCTACAACAATATCACCAATAACCTGTATAGCTATGCCTTGGATACGGGAAGAACATTCAGTAAAAAGTAACTTTAAACTTTCAATGGCTTGTGTTGCAATTTCTGGATGTGCTATAGGAATATTACCAAATACCTGTATAGCTATGCCTTGGATATGGGGAGAACCTTCAGTAGGTGGTTTATTTAAACTTTCAATGGCTTGTGTTGCAATTTCTGGATGTGCTACAACAATATCACCAATAACCTCTATAGCTATGCCTTGGATATGGGGAGAACATTGAGTAAGTGGTAACTTTAAACTTTCAATGGCTTGTGTTGCAATATCTGGATGTGCTACAGCAATATTACCAATAACCTGTATAGCTTTGCCTTGGATACGGAAAGAACATTCAGTAAAAAGTAACTTTAAACTTTCAATGGCTTGTGTTGCAACTTCTGGATGTGCTATAGCAATATTACCAATAACCTGTATAGCTTTGCCTTGGATACGGTTGAGAACCTTCTTTTTCAATGACAAGTATCTCTTCATCATACTCTTTAACATAGAATTTAGTACCTGATAAAAATCCACACTGAATAATTAAGGGTTTGCTAAATGTTTTTAGCTTAGCTTTTATAAAATCCTCATTATCAGAAGTTATTACTTTATTGATAGCTACACCAACAAAAAATAGATTATTTGCTTCGTTTAATGTAGCATAAAATTCTTGCTTATAAAGAAAATCAGGATTAGATTGTCTACTCTCAATTTCTAGAACCATAAGGCTTGGATTGTGTTTGATATCATCAAGCCAATTCTGTTTATCATGATAATAGGTAATCATTAACCTAGTGCTATTTTCTTGTTGTTCTTGTTTTTCTAATGTATTCAGTTCTGATAACATTTTGACCTACCACCAATTATAAATAGACAGCTATAAAAATTTACTGCATATGCTAAACCAACAAATAGTAAAATATCAGTAACTACCTTTAATAAAAGTAACTAAAAATTATATTCGTCAACAGAAATTTTATATGCACTGTCTATTTCTCGATAGTGTTGTGACCAAAACTAAAACTCATAACTAACTAAACTAAAAAAGCAATAACTAAAACGAGTCAACTAACTTTTTAGTCGAACTAAAATTAGCCGACAATCTTTTTAGTTAACTAAAATTAGTCAATTAACATTTTAGTCAAATTAAAAATAGTCGACTAACTTTTTAGTTAACTAAAATTAGCCGACTAACTTTTTAGTCCAACTAAAATTAGTCGACTAACTTTTCAGTTAACTAAAATTAGCCGACTACCTTTTTAGTCTAACTAAAATTAGCTGACTAACTTTTTAGTCTAGCTAAAATTAGCCGACTAACTTTTTAGTTAACTAAAATTAGCCGATTAACATTTTAGTCTAATTAAAAATAGTTGACTAACTTTTTAGTTAACTAAAAATATATTTAAAAATGTAAATCAATTCAATTAATTTTTATTACATCATTGTAATTAATTATAATAATATATAATATTATTAAATAATATAAATAATTTGGATTCATGATACTATTTTTATTAGAAATTTTGAATAAACTTGTTAATACATATTGAAATACGAGCATACCAAAAGGCTTCTAAGATGTGAGTAGTAAAGTTCAAGTTGCTTTGCATTTTTGAATTGACTTTATGTGGTGATAATAGAAAGCATTATAATTAGCGTAAACTTCTAAATAATTTTAAATACTCACTCAATTTTTTGTGTTGATAAAATATTTCATAATAAAAAATTTATTAGCTAGAAATTCGTTCCATTTTTGTTTGGAAAAAATGCATAGAAACATTTATTTTGGACTTCATATAAAGACACCATTTTTGCGTAAGAAAAGCATGCTCAAATTACTTAGTGTTTTTTTATTGAAATTACTTAGTTTGAAGTCCTAGAAATGCTGTGATTTTAATTGCTTTTTGAATAACAATACTAAATATCATTCTGTAATTTAAATTGAAAAAATTTGTATTTTTATTGAGTTAAAATTTGAGTTAATAAAATTAAAAAAAAACGAAATAATTTTTTTTTTGTTTGTTGTTGTCAATTAAAAGTGGTCTATAAATTGGTCTTTTAATGATAAATGTTGCACGGTCGTTTACATGTGGAAAGTTATTATACGCAAGCGCAGTGTCAAATTCAAATATTATAATTTTAAAGATGGTGACGGCCTTTAGATACCAAAATTTTTTCTGAGTAGCAACAATATTTTTAAAGTTTTACTTAGTAGTTATTATTTGCATATTTTATATATAATGAAATAATAATAAAGATAATTGAATTGTTGATTCAAAAATGATAAAAACAATATAAAGATGTTTAAATATATAAAAAACTGTGATTATCTACAACATTTATCTGACTGCTTAAAGCGTGATTTGTTTACATTTTCAAAACTGTTTTTTTAAAAATCTGAGCGATAGAATTTAATAATTTTTACTTTTTTATTTCAAATAGTCTTGTCTTGATTTGAAATTGTTTTCAGATCTGAGTATTCAATTTTTTTCTGAACAAAAATAGAATTCACCCAACACTACTTTTGTAGATGTGTGATACATTTATATTAAGGTATATAGCTAATATATATATATATATATATATATATATATATATATATATATATATATATATATATATATATATATATATATATATATATATATATATATATATATATATATATATATATATATATATATATATATATATATATATATATATATATATATATATATATATATATATATATATATATATATATATATATATATATATATATATATATATATATATATATATAATTATATGTGAATGATTATAATATAAATTATAATATATAATTATATGTGAATGACTATACTATAAATGCAAAAAAAAAAAGGCTCAAAAGTTCACAAGTTACTTAGAAAGTATGTAAGATAAAATATTTATATATTAGTTAAATATAAATGTATTATATTACATAGTTTATATAGCATTTAATTTATATTTGTTTTTATAATATAGGTAATATAAACTATAAAATATAGTTTTTATAATATATCATAATCATTTA